>CANYLF010383329.1:0-10116 GCA_948193215.1 Bocquillonia castaneifolia
AAATGATCAAATTGTCTCAATTTGGATGAGAGGTCATGAAAAATATTATCAATTTATTGGAATACAAGATTGTAAAATTTGGTTAATGGTAGTGGATGAATACTACCGTTAGTATTCAAGTCCCTATCGTTAGTATTCATACACTACTATTAATCAAATTTTAGCATCTTGTCTTCCAATAAACTGAGTATATTTTATCATGACCGCTCACTAAAATAGGAAACATTTGGACTTTTTCTCTATTTTCTATGAATTTCTCAATTTTTTTGAATTTAAAAATAAAATAAAATAATTTCATGGTTAAATTTATTTTTATAAATTAGATTGCATTTTTATTGACTCACATGTAAAATTTCATATCAAAAATCATTAAAATGAATTTTTTTAAAATTTATTTGGTGGTTGGACACTAATGAGAGAACATGGGCGTTGCAAAAATTAAAATTGAGGGAGTTTTGTGTTACAAATTGAAATTTAAGGACCATGGTGTTACAAATGGAAAAATTCAATGACCATGAGTGAAATTAAGCCCTTATATTATCTACCTATTATCAGACCCATTAGTGAAAAGGAAGCAAAAAATGCAATTGTAAGTCAATTGATTTTTTGTTTAACAAAGTCAACTGATAAACTGGGATAGAAATTGCTCTTACGTTAGAAACTGGAGTAGGAAGCATGAGGATGGACAGTTGTGGTAGATAGGTTTGGCGTAAAATAGTTTATAATAATTAGTCATGAATAGTAAACATGATTAGGGTTTGAGCTGGGCTATTTTTAAAAAGATGGAAGTGGATTGATGGATTCAATTTGAAAAGAAAAAGGGTTTTTTACATAAATAGCTAGGCCACTAACTATTTTTGCACAAATGTTCTGGGTATTAGTTTCACACTTTTAGTTATTACTACTATAGTTATGATATTTTTATTTGGCCTAATTATCAAAAAATACTTAAACTTTTTGAGTTTTAACAATTATATCACAAATTTTCAATAATTACATAATAAATATGATCTATCAACTAAACACATAAATTGATAGCCCATGGTTTCTCTCAAACTCCTCCTCTCACCTCTCTCTAGAACTAAAAACAAGAGCCCTCTTCCTTTAGGTTTCTGGGCCGCCGCCAACAAATTCATGAAGTTGGTAGCAGCCCCACTTACTCTTTTCTAGTTTATTTTTAGTTATTAGGTTTTAGATCAGTGGATCTGGTAGGTAGGGGTTTTGAGTTTTTTTCTGGGGTTTTTTTTCTTTCTTGTTTTGTAGGGATTGTCCCTTTTAAAATCTACTCTTTCATGAGTTCAACAGTGGAGAAATGCATCATCAAGTTACAACTAACAATGATTTTATAACTCGGAGTTCATGGTGTGAAAGCTTCTTATGGATCTGAAGAGTTTTCAGATCTACAAAGAAGTTGTAATTTTTTTATGTTTAATTGTTTGTTCTATTTGTTGGTTTGTTGTATGTATTCTCCATAGATCTAGCCTCACTTTCTATCTTAGCTGGACGATTGGGTGGCCTACATTGCCGAGAAAATCCCACGATTTGTGATGGTTTAATCATGTTTAATTCATGTTTGAGATCGGATTGTATCTTTCTTCATTTTGAATGAAATGAAACTTCTATCTTTGTGAAAAAAAAAATATGCTAATCTATCAATATTTTTTCAAAATCACTCTATGATCACTTTTTCGACTAAGAAATATCATTTTAACCTGTTTTCAGCCAAAAAATATGATTGTAATTTGTCAGAATAATTTTTTTAAACTTTTAAGAAACAAGCTGACTCAAATATTGCATGTTGATTACCTAAAAGTGCTAAAATATATTTATTTTATTTTGACGTATGTGTTCTAATTTTAGACAATAAGTTAAACATATACTTTAAAAAAATAAAATTGTATATTTTGAAAATTACAATTGACTTATTAATTTAATTTTTTCTTTTTTCTTTTAAAAAATTGTTACAGTGAATCATACAGTCATTTTGTTTACCAGTTAAAGTGATTACACAGTACTTTTGAAAAAGAACTGATAAATTAGCATTTGCTATGTAATTATTGAAAGTTTGTGATATAATTGTTAAAAGTTGAAAAATTTGGATATTTTCTGGTAATTAAGCCTTTTTATTTCTTTCAACTATGTCCTTGTAAATCAACGTATCTATTACATCTACCACACCAATTAAAAATTTAGCATAAGCTTGTAGTTTAGCATGTAAATATAACACAATATCAGGACAAGAATTAAGTAATGATTCACTAATATTTCTTTCTTTGTGTTGAACACTATCAATTAATTCTTTTCTAAATTATTCTAATTCTTCTTTTATCTATAAAATCTATTTCACATAAATTAACACATAATTTTTAAAATAAATCACTTATCTTTGTTATCTCATTTTGATTATATGAAACGTACTATGGTGCAAGAGAAGAGCATACTAAAGTATTAATAGAAATCAAACAGGCTCTGATACCATTCAAATGAGTCTGCTTTATAAATGAAATTAAAAATAACAAATAAGGTCAAAAGTAAAAACAAAGAGCTACTTAAGGATCTTTATTAACTATTTGATTTATTTTTATAACTCCCATGCTCTTTCAGCTTTTCATATTCATTCAAATACTGGGAGCTAGCAACAAAATCAAAAGGTTCTTTATTATTGAGAAAATAATTCTCAAACTTACTCTGCCTAATAGTCAATTCCTCAAAATGCATAGAAAAACTATCTATAAAATTATTTAAAGTTTATAAAAACATTTGTAAAGAATTTAAACGATCAGTAATAGAATTTAATAACCCTGTTACTGGTTCCATTCCAATATTATGATCAATATGAAAGCAATCAGGATGAGAATAATTTTCTCTATTCATTTAAAACACGAGTAGGACTAATCAATGGAACAATCATTGTTATCCTATTCATGATGATAACAATTGATTTAGGCAATGCTTTTTGGTTTGCATGCTTACTGCGCCTCAGTCATTTTACTTCTTAAGACTGTTGCAACATTTATTGAAATAATATGTAGAAATTACTTGTGGTCTGGTTGCAATTGAAAACACAAAAAGCTTGGCAGCTTAGTATTCCATTTATAGTAAAGGAATGAATGGGGGGGTTGAATACTAAAGTTGTGCACGTGGGAAACAAAACTACCTTATGAAAAAAGGTCTGGAAGATTGTGTAGAATTATCAAAGTCTATGGTGTAGGCGGATTCATCTGAACAAGCTCAAAAACAATAGTACGTGACATGTTAAAGCCCTTCTACATTCCAGCTGGATATGGAAGGGTTTGTTGAAAATTCATAGAGAATTTCTACCTATTTTCAAAAACAAGATTGGAAATAGTTAAAGATTCTTATTTTGGTAAGATCCTTGGATTGATGGGGTTTATTTGTTACATAGATTTCTTAATATTAAAGTTAAGGAAATTGGTATTGGGCTTCAAAGCACATCAACCAACAATGGAAGAGGCCATTGGTGCTTACCAAATCCTAACAATGCTAGTATTGCTCAAGCATGACAATTAGTTAAGCATCATCAGCTCACTACTGCTAATGATGTCATTACTTGGAATGGAGCTATTGCATACAACTCCATGAGTGCCTAGAATTTCCTCAGGCCTAAATTTGATCGAAGGCCTTGGTTCAGTCTTGTTTGGACCAAAGTAATAGTTCCTAGATGTAGCTTTATGTTTTGGTTAGCATTGCAGGGAAAATTGAGAACCAAGGATAAGCTGATATAATGGGGAAAAGTACATAATGATCTATGTGTGTTATGTGGAGTTAAAGGGAAACCATGAGTCATTATTTGTTTGAATGTATTGTTAGTCATCAGGTTTGGGTTAAACTATGAATACTATCCAAAGTGCATTAGGAGCTAGCATATATTAATATCGTGGTTTCAGAGAAAGCTAAAGGGAAAAGTAAATTTACAAAATGTATGAGATATACTCTGACTACAGTGGTGTATTACATTTAGAGAACCATGAATATAAAGGTTGGAATCCCTTTGACAACTAAGAGGGGGGGTGAATTTGTTGATAATTAAAAAATGAAAGCTTAGTGGAAAATAAAAATTAACTTAAACAAATCACAACACAATGATTTATAGTGGTTCGGGATACAATTCAATCTCTACTTCCACTCCCCAATAATCAATTAGGATTTTCACTATATCAAATCAACCAAATACAAGTGTTTAGGCTCATACTAAACCATATACAATGAGTTTTTATCAAGGCTAACCCAAAAACCTACCCAAGTGTTTAACACTCTCACTAGAAACCCTTAAACCCAAGTGTTTTAATCAAGGCAAACACTTAAACTTTTCACAATTAATTCCTAAACCTCACTTCCCAAGTGCTAGAGTTACAAGGAATTCAAAATCGAGCTCACAAGGCTCAATAATTAACAATAATAATAATTGAATGACAAAGAAAATTTAGGATTTTTAATCAATAGAGGTAATTATAAGTAATTTTATGCTTGAGATTTGTTAATTACCTCTTAATTGATTTAGAGAAGCTCTTTTATAACCTCTCTTGTTCTTCAGACTATTGCAGCTTCACTTATGATGTTTTTGCCCGTTTTGTATGCTTTCTAGCTTTTAAAATTGTGTAATAAGTGTTGTCGATTCAATCACAACGATCATTGTGCTTTTAGCAATGAGTTCGTTGTGATTGAAACGAGCTCGTTGTCCTTATACACGAGATTATTATTAAATTGAATTTTGAATACAAACGAGCTTGTTATACTTCACAATGATCATTGTTGTCTACACAACGAACTCGTTGCGGTGCTCGTTGTACATCCTCTTCATTCGTGTGGCTTACTGGAAGTTATGTAATTTCCTTCTTGATTTACAATGATCGTTGCCAAAACCCAAAATGATCATTTTGCTCTATAACAATCGTTGTTGAATTAGGAACAATCGTTGTGCTTTAAAACAGTGTATAATGCTGAAAAAATACTTAAAACACAAATACTTGTTATTTATATTGACTTAGGTTTATTGTCGACATCAAAATAAGATTTAATTGCCCAAAAAGGCCAACAATCTCCCCCTTTTTGATGTTGACAAACCTAAGTCAATGTTGGTCAGAGCTTTGAGGTAAAATGCTCAAAACTCCCCCTCAAATAAGGCATACAAGAGTTTACAAGCATTTTTGATAGATTTAAAGAAAATAATCACATTTTTGATAGATTTAAAGAAAATAATCACAAATCATAAACATGTTCATCATGAAAGACACAAGCATAATAATCATAAATCATAAACCTGTTCATCATGAAAGACACAAGCATAACAAGCATAATAACATAAATATCTCCCCCTTTGGCAACATAAAAAAGGATAAGAAGCCATTCAAGGAGAAAATATGTCAAGAACAAAATGAACATCCAACAGAAGCCTAAAAACGGTCAAGATAAAAGAAGGTAGTGATAAAACATGCAAAATGATAAATAGTGCATGGTGAAAATATGCAAGCTAGGGCTGGTCCTCTGTAATGCAAACAGAATGAATATGGTCATCTTCAAGCTCCATCTGAGTAGTCTGGCCAGCAATAATGGTCTCAGAACTTGTAAATGGTGGTGGAGGAGGCCAAATCATATCATCTGTAATTTCATGGTGCCTCTAGATGTAGCTTACTCTATGCTCAAGGCGATCCAAACACCCATCGATCCTGTTAATGCCACTATCTAATCTGTCACCTAAAGTTGTGACCTTTCCAACTACTCTAGTGCTCATTTGCTCTATAAAATTAGTCATCTGGCGGAACATCTGATCCATATCCATATTAGAAGCACTTGTCTCTGTCCTAGGTCTAATCCTCTTAGCATAAGTCTGTGAGAGTGGAGTCATAGGGGGAGGACCCCTTTGAGTACTAGGACCAATCCCAGAAGAACTGCCCTAAACAGCACCAGTTGCAGTAGCAGCCTCCTCAGCTATGAATCCCTCTAGACCCTCATCAACATCTGCATCAACCTCCGTAGTAAGTAGAGGATCAACCTCAGGTATATCTGACTGTCTCTCAGTCTGAACAGTGCTAGGTTGTCCAGAAGCTGTAGTAGAAGAATCAACCTCATGAGGATATACCCATCTCCCATTCATCTTGAAGAAATCCTTGTTGTTCTTGATCAGATTCATCCCAAGTCTGATATCTTTAGGTGACAAACCATCTTGAGGTCTATTAGTGCCATCAGGACCAAAGGCACCCAAACTCTCAACAAGCAAGGTCACATATCCACCTATATTGATATCCCTCTTTTTATTGTGAGGAAGATCTTCTAAACAAACCTGGAAAAATCTTCCAACTTGCACCGACTGCTTCTTTTCAAGACAGTGGATGAGGAAGAGCTCCTTATTATTGATCTTTTCATTGCTTTTACCCCTAAAGAAGATGGAATAGGACAAAAAGCGCCAAAGATACTAGTGAAACCTGCCATTTAATTGAGACACAGCAGTAGTGCTACCCTCGAAATGACCCGTGGCAATTTCATTCCAAAAACTTCTCCTCTGATGCATATTAAATCCAGCCTCTATAATTACATGCCCTACTGTCTTAAAACCAAAAGCAGCATCAAATTTTGCAAGTGACAGTGTATACTTTGTACCCATCAAGAAGAAGGAGCATGTATATTTGGGAAATGCATCAGTGTCAACAGTCAGGTTTAACTCGTAAGAGGCTAAAAATTCTTTAACTAGAGAGAGATAGCTAACCTTAGCCTCAAATGCAATTGTTAATAAACCTAGAAAAGTTAATGCCTCATCCATTTTTTGTTCTATGTCTAGCACCTTCAAAGCCTCTCTACATATGTATCTACTATGCTCATAGGACCTCTTACTTAGTTTTGTAAGGCGTACCTGAACTGCCTGAGCTTCTGGAGATAATTGAGTAGAAGATGGGGGCCTTATCTGTTGTATTGCCCTTGGAAGGTTAATTGGAGGAGCCCGAGAAAAAGGTTGAGATCTAAACCCGTGAATATTGGAGGAGTGTCTTGGCAAGGGTCCTGGAGGAGGGATGTTTGCGTTAATATCTCTGTCTTCCTCCAATTCCTCAATTTGTACGGCTCTCTTGGCACTTCTCCTTTCTCCAACCATTATTATATATCAGATAATCCACCAATTACAAAGGAAAAGGCAATAATTGAAGAAAAATTGAAATTCCCAAATTCAAAACACTAACTCAATTTAGGGATTAAAACTTGAACCTTCGAAAAATTTTAAAATTCATGCAGTTTTGGGTATAGATGCTCAAGAAAAAATGCTTGAATATTTGAATGATTAATCAAAGTAAGAGAATATAGTTTATTAATTAAGCAATATTCAATAGAAGAGTACTTTGATTAAAATTAAAAGAATAGCACAAATACTCTTTCTCACACATACACACACAGACACAAATGTAAACCATAAACTTATCAAAATAAATAAGCATCGAGAACGTAAAATCACATGGACATTTAACAAAGAATATAATAAATATCAAAATGTAAAGCATTATGAAAAATTCAATGACGCACCATCAATCGTACCAAGTTCCTACTTAATAAAATTTATACGATCCTCATTAAGTGGTTTGCTAAAAATATCAGCAAGTTGGTTATTTGCATCGATGAATTCCAATACAACATCACCATTTTGCACATGATCACACAAGAAATAATGTCTAATGTCTATATGCTTACTTCTAGAGTGTTGTATGGGATTTTTGGAAAGATTTATGACACTTGTATTATTACACTTTATAGCAACACGTGTGAACACTTTATAGCAACACGTGTGAATTTAAATCCATAATCTCTAAGTTGTTGTTTGATCCAAAGAACTTGAGAACAACAATAACCAACAGCCATATACTCAACTTTAGCGGTTGATAATGCAACGGAAACTTGTTTTTTTACTACTCCATGATATCAAACTTTGCCTAGGCAATTGAGAAGTACCCGAGGTACCTTTCCTATCCAATAAGCTTCCGTCAAAGTCCGAATCAGAATAGGCTAAAAGATCAAAAGATGCACTTTTGGGGTACCAAAGACCTAAATTTATTGTACCTTTTAAATATTTAAAAATTCTTTTAACCGCATGAAAATGTGATTCCCTAGGTGATGATTGAAAATGTGCACAAACACATATGGAAAACATAATATCGGGCCTACTAGCAGTTAAATATAAAAGTAATCCGATCATACCTCGATATCATTTTTCCTCAACTGGTTTGCCATTTTCATCCTTCCCAAACATAAAATCTCCCTTTCCTTTATGAAAATTTGAAATGGTTTTATTGACATTCTTATGCTCTTTCTTCAATGATTCATTCTCTTTTTCAATAGTTCCCATTGAAGATAGAGCTATAAGATTATCTTGTAATGTCCTCTTAAGTTCATCGTTAGATGATTTAAGAGAATTTACTACCATTTTAAGCTTTTCTATTTCTTTATCATGATTAGTGCATTTTTCTTTATAAACTTTCATTTTTATAAAAAATAGATTGCACTTATCATTTAGAGTCTCAATCACATTAAGCTTATCATATTCATCATAATCAAAATTAGTAGAATGAGAGGACTAATACATTACCTCGTGTGAAGAGTCCTCGAATGCCATAAGACAAAGATTGGCCTTCTCACTTTTGCGTGAGTTGGAGTCGGTATATACTCCATCCCATTATGCTTTATATCCGTGATGCCCATCTCTCTGCTCCCTTTGCTCCTTTCGCTCTTTAGGTTTCTTTGATGAAGACCCTTCCCTCTTGAGCTTATAGCATTCACTCTTCACATGCCCACTCTTCACACATTCATAGCATGTAAGCTTGCTCTTATTTTTCAAGAATTTTTTGAAGTTGGTTCTACCACTTTTCTTTACAATATGGTCAGCGTTCTTCATCAAAAAAGCATATTCTTTAGTCAACTTTTCTACATCACTATCTTCTTGTTGACTTTCACTTTCACTAGTCTCCTCTTGATGTCGATGATGATGCTAATTTTTTTCTTTTTGATGAGAAGATTTTTCTTCTTGTTGTGCATTAAAGGCGATTGACCTTTTTCTTGTCTTCCTTTTCATCCTTATCATTTTCTATCTCATATGTTAGAAGTTTTCCTATGAGTTCACTATATGCCAATGTTGAAAGATCATTGGCTTCCTTAATTGATGTCACCTTTGACTCCCAAAGCTTCTTTGGAAGAGCTCTTAGAATTTTGTGGTTGATGTCAGTTTTGGAGTAGATTTCCAAGTTTCTTAAGGTTGGTGATGATGTTTATGATTCTATTTGTCATTTCCGTCACTCTTTCATTTGGCTTGCATTTGAATGTCTCATACTCATAGATGAGCATTTGACATTTTTGTTGATGAACTTAAGAAGTGCCTTCATGGTAGTTTTGTAGAGTCGTCCAAACATCTTTAGCACTATCACATTGTTGGACTCTACTGCATTCTTCCCTTGAGAGAGAACTAAGAAGAACGATGATTGCTTTTTGGTTTTTTGCATTAGCTTCTTTTTGCTCTTTGATCCAATCCTTTCTTGCTACCAACGCTTCTTTCTCTCATTCCTTTATCATGGCAGGTGACCAACCATCAAGAACTACATCCCACAAGTTTATGGATTCACTATCAAGATAGAATTCCATTTTATGCTTCCAAAGTGTGTAGTCGGTGCCACCAAAAAGGTTGCTTATGCTTGCCTCTTGTGCCATTTGATCTAGCTTGACCTCTTAAGGATGAATTCTTCAAGCTCCAACCTCTGATACCAATTGAAATCCCTTTAGCAACCAAGGGGAGGTGAATTGGTTGATAATTAAAAAATGAAAGCTTAGTGGAAAGTAAAAATTAATTTAAACAAATCACAACACAAGGATTTATAGTGGTTCGGGATACAATTCAATCCTTACATCCACTCCCCAATAATCAATTGGGATTTCCACTATATTAAATCAACCAAATACAACTGTTTAGGCTCACACTAAACCATATATAATGAGTTTTTATCAAGGCTAACCCAAAAACCTACCCAAGTATTTCTCTCACTAGAAACCCTTAAACCCAAGTGTTTAATCGAGGCAAACACTTAAACCTTTCATAATTAATTCCTAAACCTCACTCCCTAAGAGCTAGCT
>CANYLF010383744.1:0-12126 GCA_948193215.1 Bocquillonia castaneifolia
TTAGTAGTTGTTATTTGTTAATTAATGCTATTTTAGTTTTAGAATAATTAAATTGAACTTTGCAATAATATTTTGCCTATCCATCTTAGTATCTTTATTAACTAATACAAAATCACTCCAAGTTCCCTAGAGTTTGACACCGTACTCACTCTATATTTATTTTGAAAACTAGGGTACAATTCCACCCACAACAACATGATCAAGAGCCTAGTAGGTTTGTGGAAAATAAAAGTTTCGTCGTAGCCATGAGAGAGTATCTTGTGGGCGTGATCATTGAAACAGAAGGATTCAAGGATTTTGTGACCTTGCATTGCGGGCATGAGGCTAGGCATCACCTCTGCGATTTAGGCATCACCTCTGCGATTTACATGTCAAAAATATACTTTTGAAAAATCTAAGGGAAAACTTAAGGTTTTTCTAAGCCAAAGAATTCTAATTATAGATATGTGACTATAAATGATTCCTTAGGACTATTTGACAAATCCAAGGTGCTCATTTTAAGTCTTATCATATGAATTAGGAAACAACTAATTTCAAAAAAAAAATTAAATCAAGAGGTGCTTCCATCTAGCATCATCTGCTCACTCTTAATGAAGTTCATGCGTTCTTCATTAAGAGATTTTGTGAAATTATCAGCAAGTTGGTTAGTTATGTCAACAAATTCTAATACAACATCCCTTTTTGCACATGATATCTTAGAAAATAATGTCTAATGTCTATGTACTTACTCTTAGAGTGTTGAATTGGGTTCTTTGAGAGGTTAATGGCACTAGTAATCTCTCAATTGGGTTCTTTGAGAGGTTAATATCTATGGGAATGTTATCAATACTTAGACCGTAATCTCTCAATTGTTGTTTCATCCACTAGACTTGTGATTTACAACAACCTGCCGTTACATATTCAGCTTCGGCGATTGACAAAGAAACACTAGTTTCTTGGAACACCAAGAAACTAAGCAATTGTCAAGTAGTTGACATGTACCGAAATTACTCTTTCTATCCATCAAACTACCGGTATAATCCGAATCCAAGTATGCAACAAGATCAAAGGAAACACTCTTAGAGTACCATAGTCCTAAATGTATTGTGCCATGCAAATACTTCAAAATTCTTTTGATGGCATGCGAATGAGACTCTTTAGGACAAGCTTGAAAACGTGCACATAAGCAAGTAGCATACATGATAGCGGGTCTACTAGAAGTTAAATAGAGAAGTGAGCGAATCATACCTCTGTACTTCTTCTCATCTACACTCTTACCCTTATCATCTTTGTCTGATTTTGTTGTGGTGCTCATTAGAGTTTTGCTTGGCTTACATCCTTCCATCCCAAACCTTTTAAGTAGCACCTTTGTGTACTTGGCTTGGTTGATGAAGATGACATCTTTGCCTTGCTTGATTTGTAATCCCAAGAAGAATTTGAGCTCACCCATCATGCTCATCTCAAATTCCCTAGTCATGCAATTAGCAAATTCCTTGCATAAAGTCTCATTAGTAGCACCAAATATGATATCATCAACATAAATTTTGACAATGAATATGTCATGCTTATGTCTTTTTTTGAAGAGAGTAGTGTTAACTTTCACTTTTTGAAAACCATTTTCATAAAGAAATGAACTAAGCCTTTCATACCAAGCTCTAGGAGCTTATTGCAAACCATATAAGGCCTTAGTTAGTTTGAAAACATGGTTTGGTAAATTAAAACATTCAAAACTGAGAGGTTGTTCAACATACACTTCCTCTTCACTGAAACCAATTAAAAAAGCACTTTTAACATCCATTTGAAAACATTTAAAATCCATGAATGATGCAAATGCTAAAAGAATCCTAATGGCTTCCAATCTTGCAATAGGTGCAAAGGTCTCATCATAGTCAATGACTTCCTCTTGGTTATACCCCTTGGCAACCAATCAAGCTTTCTTCCTAGTAGCTTGACCTTGCTCATCCAATTTGTTCCTAAAAACCCATTTAGTTGTAATGATTGGATGATACTTAGGTCTTGGTACTAAGTCTCAAACCTTATTCCTCTCAAATTGATTGGGTTCCTCTTGCATAGCAAGTACCCAACTCTCCTCATGGAAAGCCTCATCAACATTCGTAGGCTCAATTTGAGAAAGGAATGCAAGATTAGAATCTAAGAGTTTAAGTTGGTTTCAAGTACTTACACCCTTAGAGGTCTCACCAATGATGTTGTCCTTAGGATGATCCTTGGAGAATATCCAAGAAGGTGGAAGGTCTCCAAGCTCTTGTTCGTGTTCCACATGAGCTTGATCATCATTCCTTTGATTGCTTGCATGCTCTTCTTGTTGTGGAATGTTCTTGTCAAGCTCCTTTGAACTTTGAGGCTCATCTCGACCAATGTTGAGCTTTTCAAGGTTACCTACAACATCATCACAAGAAGAAATACCTTTCACAAGATCAAGTTTACTAGTTTCATCAAAGGTAACATGCATGGACTCTTCAACTACTAGAGTTCTTTTGTTAAAGACTCTATAAGCTTTGATTGAGTTGGAATATCCTAAAAAGACTCCCACATCCATTTTGGATGCAAATTTCCTAAGATAGTCCTTGGTATTGAGAATGTAACACTTACAACTAAATACTCTAAAATATAAAATATTGGGTGTTTTACCATTCCATAACTCATAAGGGTTTTGTTCAAAATAGGTTTTTTAAAACACGGTTTGAAATGTATCATGATGTGTTGATGGCCACCGCCCAAAAGTAGGTTGGTAAACCATACTCATTGATCATTTTTCTAGCCATCTCAATCAATGTATGGTTTTTTCTTTCTACAACACCATTTTCTTGAGGAGTTCTTGGATATGAAAATTTATGAGAAATACCTCTTTTGGAATAAAATTTTTCAAAAGCTTCATTTTCAAATTCTTTTCCATGATCACTCCTCAAAGAAGTCATGAAATACCCTTTTTTTCATTTTGAACACGTTTTGCAAAACATTTAAAAGCTTCAAAGGAAGTACTCTTATGAGTAAGGAATGCAACCCAAGTAAATATAGAGTAGTCATCAATAATGACGTATGTGTCACTAAAAGAAAATTGATCTTTAATGAGGGAAAATCCTGCCACTATGTGTAAGAAACCCATCATTGAAGACTTTTATTGAGGGAAAAATTCCCGTCATCGCCGCTCGTTACTACCTCTCTAGTTAAAAGTTTTTAATGACAGAATTCTTGTCCCATTAGTAATATTAATAATGATGGTTTATATCCCATCATTAAAAGTTATTTTTAATGATGAATTTCCTCTCACTGTAACACTAGTTTACCCTCGTTAGAAACTATTATAACCTTGAAACTCCCCTCATTATATGAATAAATACCTCTCATTTGATCATTAAATGTCTAAAAATAATTATTATATAAATTATATAATGAAACATTAAAATAAAAAAATTCATTAAACAAACCAGAACAAATAAATGAAATTCTAAAAATTAACAATATAATTTGATAAACTCAATAAATATCATATTTTTACAATGATACAGTATTTTATACACAAGTATCATATCAGTAATTTTCATTTACCTAATAAAAAGGGTAAAATAAAAACTATGAACAATAGTTATCTTTTTTTAAAATAAAAAATCAAACTAACAGAAGTCCATTCTTCCAATTTGATTATTTTATATCTCTGGAGTACTCTTCAAACTTTATCCTTCCAATCTCTTTACCTGGAGAAAATAATTATTCACAAACATAAGAACATGGAACAAATAATGGCAACAAATTGTGAAGTACAAGTGCAAATAAATATACTTGAGCTTCATTCTTGAGTAAATAATCAACTAGGAAAATTCAATTGGTTCACACATCCTATACGATTTGAATGCCTATTTTTTGCCAAAGCAATACACTGAACACCACGAAAAATGTTGGAATGGAATAGCTTGCTTATGAGCCATACCATAACTTCTTCAAAGTACCTTTTGGCCTTTGCAAAGCTTCCCCGCCGCAAAGGTCATCCCTCTATTATTATATGTAAAAGACACCAAATAAGGTAGTTCTCATTCAATCAAAATGAGAGAAGAATTATCTCGAGCACCCCTCCAATCAAACTCAAGTTAAATACAAGTAAAAGAAAATATTTAGTTCCAACAGGTATTCCATCTTAATTGAACATTAAGTCACTAAATTTCAAGGGATCACCCAATAACCATGTATTTCCATGAAGTTTACAAGAGCCCATTTCATATTAGGCAACAAGATCCTGCATTTCTCATCATATTTTGGAATTAGAACATCTATTTTTAGCTTTATACTAACTATAAGATGACAGATTCTTAAATGTGCCATTAGTTATTGAACCTCAAGCAACCATAAATCATAAAAATTCACCTAGTAATAATTAAAGTGATATCCTTGATGTTTACAAGAACATAATTCACTGAAGGTAATAGGACACTATTTCCATCAGGTTTTAGGATTAATTATGACTAGTTCTGAATTTGCTAACTTTTATTTCCTATTTAGTTTTGTTTAAATCAAGACATGACAAACTATATACGTATGCGCAACTAGCAAAAGCATTTGACTAACTCTTTCAATTAAGCATTGATGAACAACATTAACCAAAATAACTCATCGAGCTAGTAGGCAACAAAACCAAGGTAAACAAATAAAGATCACCATAGTATAAAAGGGAATTTAATTAAAAAGATAAAAGAGAAATGACCCATGGCGGCTAATGGTGATGAAGGTGTTGTTTTGGCTCTGAGTGAAGTTTAATCTCCCTATCAAAGAAGAGAATGAGGAGGCATTAGAGATTCCACTTATAAAGGTTCTAATGTAAAGATGAATTAATTCTGAACATGAAAATATAAAGAAAGAATGCACTATATAGCTTTGACATTATCAACAAATAGCATTTAAGACAAAGCGGCTCTCCATATTTAATAAGGAAAGGTCACATACCTTATAAGTCATATCATACTAAATTGTGATTTTTTTTATTTATTTAGATACCTGTCAAAGTTAAGAGCAACAAAAATTCATCATTAGAAGCTCTCAAATGCCATGTCTATTAGCTAAGAAACTAATAAAGAAAGCAAATTATAAAATTTTCCATTGATTTTATTTATTTCGATAATTATCCTCATTTTAGGTGTTCTCTTTGTTCTATTTTTAAAGAAAAATTCCTAGTAACTAACATAATCTTGGATTAATGTGTTGTAGACAAAATTTACCTTTTGAGTTGAATAGTAAATGTGTATTCATTAAAAAAAGCATATTTTAATTCGAACGAACATCTGTACTTCTATATGTAGAATTAAGAGAAGACTGTGTGAATATGACATCAATTGTAGTAGACCAAGAAGTTATACAAACATGCTTCTGTTATTGGAGAGATATTATATGAATGCAATATAATGTCCATAAACATTTTGAATTCTTCTCCTTGTTTCTGTTAAGCTTTACAAGAACTGATTGAAACTATCAGACAATATTTTAATAACAGAAATTCAATCCCATTTACTTTATATAGTGATAGTTTTTCTGTCAACTACATTATCTTCTTGAGAAGAATATCGAAATTTGGAACTTTAAAAAGAACTATAGACAATTAAAAAAAAGCCAAAAAGGAAACAAAGTTGTGAATTTAAATTTTCTCAAGGCATATAGAGAACTTGAGCCCAATTTTGAAATACTTCCATACCAATCATATTATTAAACCTCAACGATTCAACCCTCGTGCTATAGAAAAAAAAATTATGGTTATCAAAGAAATGTCAGATTATTTGGGGCCATTACAAAAATTTTAGCCTAGAGATGTACGTAGAAGCTTGTTTATAACAATAATAGATAGTAAATATGCATAAACAAGTAAGATAAACAGGCCTAAGGTTGATGTGCCAAAAACTGAATACATAAAATTATTTTAAGGACCATTTCCTACAAATACATAATACATATATAGTAGCATGCCAATCATTTAAGCACATTCGCCTACAAAAATCTAACACTTACTAATGTGAGTTCTCATTTATATTTAAGTATGAGAATTCGATTAGCAGACAACAAGTGAAAGAATAATCACAACACATCATAATACCCAAATAAGTTTAGAAATTATTCAAATCTTATTTCAATTTAATATGAAAAATTTAGTATTAAGAATGAATTTACAACGAATTTCACATAGCAAAGAGCAGGAGGGAAAATGCAGTTACATACAAACATTAGCACATATAACTTTGAGACTTTATATAATGAACATATTCTTTGAAAAGTATAGCACGTACCGATGAGAAACTATGTAATATAAAGTGCAAAATAATGCAAACACCTTGAGACTACATAAACTATAGTATAGTTGCATACCAGCTAAGAGGGCTTCCACCTTGTAGAACTTTGTAATAACTTTAATATATAAATGGATAAAATATCAACCATAAATTTTAAACAAAATTAAAATTAAGGCCATTAAAATGGATAAATATCAAAAGAAAATGAGAAGGCACAAAAAAAGTATAAAATGCATAATAAATTTGTATGGGTAAGAAATTATTTAACCGTAGTTGAAGCATTTCAGTAAGTAGATTAATATTACCTCCATAAAAGATTGGCTTCTCTTTAAAGATGGCTTCCTTTTAAAGATCAATTTTTTATTGCTAATATTGGAAATCAGTAACTTGTTAATAATCCTGACAATCGACTTCTTGTTCAGGTTTCCCTTTTTTTCATTTCCTAAATATTTTCTTACTGTAAAATGATGGAAAAATGAATTAGGTTAGGTTTATAATGATGCTAAACTTCACAACCTAAATGAACACAAAAATGCGAAACTGGGTATTCAATTTACCATTAAGAAGCTAGTCAAAAGAGGAAATCACGAATTAGGGTTTAAAAAAACTTTAAGGATTTTAAAAACAAATTGAAAAAATCTAATAAATTAAGAAAATTTTAATGATTCAATAAACATAACATACCTCCATTTTCAAGCTCTTAATTAAATGAGAAATCAAATTAATTGACTTGAAGCCACCGACCTTTCATTCATATTATGAACTATTGAATTTGTTTGGAAGGTTTAACCCAATTGTTAGAGAATAATGATGAGAAATCTAATTATAAATCTTAAAAGTAGTAATCATTTTTCTTTAGATTTTGATTTCAATAAATTTCTTGTTGAGAGAAGTTTAACTATTTGTAATTGATTTTATGGAGGAGACAGGGAGAGAGTGGAAAGGGACTAAAGAAGTAAATTACACATTTGTATTTTATTTTCTTAATTATTAGGGTGGGAAAATATGGCGCCCAATTTTTTTTAGCAATAATGAAGGGAGACATTAGCCATTAGCTACCAAATCTGAGCCCGTGGTTAGACCTTCTCATTTTATCATCCATTAATGACGGTATAAAAATTCCATCATTAAAAGTGTTGTTTTTTTCACTTTTAATGATCAGTTTTTAAATCCCTCATTAAATGTTCCTTACTAAAACTTGTTTTTCTTGTAGTGTGTAGTGTTTTCCTTTCAAGCTAGCTACTTGTGAAGGTCCAACCAAATCCATATGAAGTAATTCAAATGGTCTATACGTCCTTACTTGGTTTTTTGGCTTGAAGGAGGATTTTACTTACTTTCCCTTTTGACAATCATCACACATCTTATCCTTGGTGAATTTGATTTTAGGCAAGTCTCTTACAAGCTCCCCATCGCTTAGGCTTTTAATTAATTCCATGCTAGCATGCCCAAGTCTTCTATGCCAAAGCCAAGCATCATTGCTAATAGATACAAGACACTTCACATATTGGTTTGTAAGGTTACGTAGGTCAATTGTGTAGATATTGTTAGATCTTTTTGCCTTTGAATACAACTTTATCATTCAATGACTTGGTGACTAAGCATGAATTCAAATCAAAAGTAACTTTGTAACATTTGTCACACAATTGACTCATACTAAGTAGGTTATGCTTCAAACCATCAACTAAAAGCACATTTTCAATACAAATAGAAGAGTCATTACCAATGGTGCCAATGCCAATTACCTTACCCTTGTCATCATCACCAAATGTGACTGATCCACCTTTTTTCTTCTCAAGCTTGAAGAAAAGCTTTTTATTACCGGTCACGTGCTTGAAGTATCCACTATCAAGATACCATTCATTTGTTACACTTGTGGCTTTCAAGCATACCTACAAACATAAGTTCATCACTTATTTTTAGGTACCCAAACAAGTCTGGGTACTTGAGGGTTAGTATCAACAAAAGTTCCCAAGCTAAGGTGCTCCCTCATAACATGGAAAAACACATTAATGTGTTCATGTTTCATGCAATAATGACATTGAACCTTAAGAGAGAATGTCCTTTTGCTTAATGCCTTTTGCCTTGTGTGATATTTCTTAAGAGCTTGGCCTTTAGGAAAAGGCTTACCCTTGGGTTCGCCTTGAGGCTTGCCTTATAACTTACCCTTAGGCTTGCCTTAAGAAGTGTTAGTCCTCTTGGCTAAAGAACCATTGGATGGTTTATCTCCTTGTTTTGACTTAGGCTTCTGACCCTTAATCATATCAACATCAACACTAGAGACTTGTGGTGGTGATGATGATTTCACAAATGTAATCTTAGTAGCACTACTTGAGGTGGAGGCTTCATTGAATCCCAAGCCATGTCTCACAAGGGGAGGCCTTTGTGACATCAACAAGGTATCAAGGTTCTCCTTGCCTTTGTGATACTTGGCAATGGATTCTCTCAATTCTTCCACGTCATTCTTCAATGATTCATTCTCTTATGAAAGAGTCATCATTGTAAAGACTTTGAATTGAAAAGCAAGTAGTTGACCTTTAAGTTCCCCTTGGGATAGCTTAAATGCCTCTACTTGAGCTTTGAGCTCATTAACTTTCTTGTTACTCTCTTCACAAAGTTTTTAAGCTTCAACCATTTTATAATAGAAGAGAGTACACTTGGAGTTAAGTTCCTTGATGAGTTCTATGGGATCATCATCATCACTATCATTATCATCACTATCATAATCGGAAGAGAGAGAAGGAGAAGATGATAGGCAACAAATGCTTACCTCACTAGAAGAGTTGTCAAGGGCCATGAAAGCAAGATTGGCAGTCTCATCCCCACTCTCATCATCACTCTCATCTTCTTCTTGTGAAGAGGATTAGCTTGATTATTAGCATCCCATCCAGTACAAAAACTCTTCTTGTGCCTTCTTTGGAGTGTAGAACAATTCGGTTTAATGTGCCCCTTCTTGCCACATTCAAAGCACCTCAGTAAAGAGCCACTCTTCTAGGAGACATCCTTTTTTTCTCCTTCAATCCTTGCCCATGCCTCTATCTTTCCTTTTGCTAGATAACCCTTCTCTTTCTTTAATCATTCTTATTACTCTCTTGGAGAGCAATACTAGTTGTTGTTCAATAGGGCCACCCTTAGTTTCATCTTTCTTAGGCTTATCATCTTACTCTTGAGAGGCTTTAAGAGCAATTGTCTTTTTCTTCTCCTCTTTCTTCTCACTAGCTTCTAGCTTCTCATCTTCATCATAGTTCATCTTATAAATCAAGAGATTACCTATGAGCTCATTCGTGCACATGGTGGTGAGGTTTTTAGAGTCTTCAAGTGATGCTATATTTGCCTCAAACTTCTTATTAGGCAAAGACTTTAGAATCTTCTTGTTGACTTCCCCGAGGCTATAGATCTTTCCAAGCTTTCTTAACCCTTCCACTAATGCAAGAAGCCGGTTAGTGGGTGTGGTGACATTTTCATTGGCAACCCTTTTGAAGGTCTTATATTGATATATAAGAAGCTCTATTCTTTTGTTCTTTACATTGATTGTGCCTTCATAGTAGTTGGCCAATGTCTTCCATATAGAATGAACGGTTGTACAATATTGTACTCTTATACACTCCTTCTAGATAAAGAAGCAAAGAGTAAAGACTTGGCTCTTTAATTCTTACCATTGCTCTTCTTGTGTGTATCCACCTAATCCTTTCTTTCAAGCGTTGTTGTCACCTCACATATGGTTGAAGTTGGTGGAGTCCATTCTACCAAGATTTGATCCCAAACGTCGATTTTGGTCACTATCCAAGAAAGATTGCAAATGCAACTTCCAATATGGATAGTCACTTCCATCGAAATAAGGTCTCAAAATTCCAAAGCTATCACCCAACATCTTTGTGATCTTTAAACTTCCACCTAAGGTAAAAATGAGCTACAAGGCTCTAATACAAACTGAAATACCTAAGAAGGGGTTGAATTGGTATGGAATAGAAAATAAAAATTACTTTTAAGAATGAACAAGGATTTATAGTGGTTCTATCCCAACTTGACCTACGTCCACTTTTCCCAAAGACATTATTTTGGGTTCCACTATCCAACCAATGAAACCCAATAAGAGTTTTAACAAGTTAACTCATAATTTAGTGTTTACCAAGGCTAACACCAAACTTTACAATGAAGATTTCAATAATTTATCTTCAACCTATACACAAGGCTCTCTCAACTTAACCGTAGTGTTTCCCAATTCACTCAAGAATTGACACTAGTACAAGGATATTAGACACTTAAACCAAGCAATCAATGCTCTAGAGTTCTAACTACCCAACACAAGCAAACTCTCAAAGAGTAAAGTATAAAGAGAATTAAATTTACAAGAGTTTGGCTATCAAAGAATTAATATTTCTTATTTACACACATTTATGATGGGTATTTATAGCCATAAAACCCAAAACTAGCTGTTAGAAACCCTTCAAAGGTTGTCTCTAATGGATAGTAAAAACTGCATTTAATGATCTACAGGACGTCAGGTCGCGGGGCGATCATCCTTGTCACGACTGCGAGATTCAAATATATTCCAACTGCTAGTTTTTAGTGAAGGTCCTTCAATCGCGGGGCGATTGAAACTGCCAGGGGAAGGCTTGGAAGAGGTCTTCTAGTACTTAGATCACGGGCATGATCGAAGACATCGCGGGGGTGATGTACACTCTTAAATCCAATTCCTTTCAAGGGTCACGGGGGCGATCCTTGTGGTCGCGGGAGTGAGCCACTTGACCTGAACTTTGTCTTCCAAGTGAACTTAATGCTTCTTAGATAGCGGGGGTGATGGCTTGATCGTGATCGTGACCAAAGTTACAAAAACTTTGGTCATTCTGGGCTACTTGATCCTGGGTGCGATGAAGGCAGATCACGGAGGTGATAAGGTCATCACAGGGGCAATGGACTTGATCTCGGGCGTGATTTATAGGTCACTTTACCAATCCTTATTTTTACTTATTGAATCTTAACCTACACACTTGGAAACTTGTTTAGACACTTACTTAGGCCAACAATATATCTTTTTTTTATTAGTGGAAATAGGATATTTTTTTCGTTATAAATTTTAGCAATTGTCAATTTTAACCACTTCTTTAAATTTTGATAATTTGACTAACATCTTTTCAATCTGTGTCAATTTTAGCCAACTTGGAGATAATGTGAGGCATTGATGATGTATCATCTCACATTGATGATATGTTATGTGCAACTAAAGGAAAGAAGAAAAATTTTCTGTGATTTCAGGTCCTTCCCGAGGTCTCAATTTTTTTCTTATGTCATCAATGTTTTCTTTTATTTGTTGGAATTGCAGGGGTAGTTTACACCAATGTAGAAAGTGACACTTTATCAAGTTTTTAGTCAATAAATTTGATCTCTTAATCTTGGATTTAATGGAGACTAAGCTAGAAAATTTTAACTCTTTTATTGCTCGAAGGCTTTGGAACTCCCTTGATTTTGATTTATCTTCGGTTCCATCCATTGGTGATTTTGGAGGATGGTGTCTAATATGAAATTTTGCCGTTATTACTCATATTTCTCATTTTTCAAGGCATTGATTGTAACAGACCATAATTAATTAATAATTAGTTATGCATTTATATATGTAAATCATTTCACTAAGTATGTCATTGGCATCATAATAATGTGTAATACATTGCATAATATGGGGTAGGATATATTGTGTGAAATAAGGTTTGTGGGAGTTGGATTAGTTGAGGACTAGATAGTAAGGAAAGTTGAGGGAGCTAATTGTAATAGAAATAAGTGTTAATGATTAATTGGGTAGTAGTATTTTAATTTGAGGGTTGTATGGTGAAGGGGAGTGGGTGACATGTGGCAAGTGTAGGATGAAGGG
>CANYLF010384035.1:0-24465 GCA_948193215.1 Bocquillonia castaneifolia
AGTCTAGTGCATGTAGTGATCTACATATACATGCATGGATTGGTTATGCATTTTGTTTGTAAACTTGTGCTTAATATTCATGTCAAGATTAGCAAGCTTAGATCTGTACTAATATCTTCATTCATCCTATGCTTTCTATTGATATGATCATGGATTCTGCACACAAGCTTAAAAAAAAAAAGGAATGGGGGCATTCCGAGAATTGAACTCGGGACCTCTCGCACCCTAAGCGAGAATCATACCACTAGACCAAATGCCCACCTGGTTATGTTATTTTCTCTGTTGATTCTTTATATCATTTCCTATGAGAGGTCTAGATGACCATTGAAAAGAGTCATGAATATTTATTCTTCTCTGGATCAAAAGATACATATTTCTGTGTGCTGATGAGATTTAGCACTTGATATGTGGTCATTTACAAAG
Source organism: Bocquillonia castaneifolia (assembly GCA_948193215.1). Lineage (NCBI taxonomy): Eukaryota > Viridiplantae > Streptophyta > Magnoliopsida > Malpighiales > Euphorbiaceae > Bocquillonia > Bocquillonia castaneifolia. The sequence goes on from CANYLF010384035.1 coordinate 424, forward strand.
TAATCTGTCCACCTAGATTTGTGGTATGTTTCTGCTTGGCTAGGTTAAAAAACCATTATCTAATGTACCTGGTAATTCCATGGTGGTAATTTAGAATCTTGTCGGTGCATATATTATAAGTTCAGCATTGAGCATAAAATATTGTTCTGCAGTTGACTTTCGGCCAGATCACATGGCTGAATTATTGAAAACAAACAACTATGTAGAATCTGTTTGCTGATTCTTCAAGCAAGAAATAATAATAATAGGGGAGCAATAAGGACTAGTAGTTCTGCTGTTGACTTCAGGCCAGATTTTAGTCTACAAAAGCAAAACATGATGGGGGCATTCCGAGAATTGAACTCGGGACCTCTCACACCCAAAGCGAGAATCATACCACTAGACCAAATGCCCATTGTCAATATAATCTTGTGCTTATATTAATATAATTATTAGTTTGAAGGTTTAGTGTTTGTTTATTATAAATGAATTCTATGAAATTTCATGGAATTCAAATCCATGGTTTATGTGTTTGGTATAAAAGAAAATTCATTTATTACGCTATTTTATTAAAACTTTGGAATTGATCATAGTTAAACCAATGAACACTTGTAAAAATTCATTTGGAAATGAATTGAATTCCGCACTAGAATTGAACCAAACAAGGGGTTAAAGATCAATTTCCCCTTTGGGGATTGTATTGGGGTGGGGGTGCAAAGATTGTAGCTTCCTACTATTTTTAGGATGTATTTTCTATCTGCATTCTTGTCTACTTCGTTTGTGATGTGTTTGTGTGTGAGAATCAGAATACCTTTATACTAGCCCTTTATGGCCATTCATGCATGTTCCCCCACCCAAAAGTAAAGGAAAAAATATTGCTTCCTTGATGTTTACTGATTTGCTTTGCTATTTTGATCGGGATGTTGTGTTGCTCATTTTGTTGTACTCTTTAATTGCTCACTTTGTTTTGGACCTATCAAACATTCTGAGAAATTCATGAAAATTATCAAACTTAATGGGATGCTTTTTCAAGATTAGTTATTAAGTTCATGTTGCTGTTTATGATCAAAGAGTGGTGTTCTATAGTTAGATCCTACCATACCTTTGGCTGTTTTCTTCTAGTTGCTGATCTAGTAATTGAACTTTATCTCTCTTGAATGAGCTGAATCAACCATTTGGCAGGGTTCAGGTAGCTGGCTTTTCATTGATTGCTTAGATCATAGGTATTTCTCAAGTAGGTTCTAAAACCACTAGCCTACATGCTGACTTTGTTCTTTGCTGTAGAATCATACCAGAATAAATTTGTGCAGTCATGAGCATTAAAATATTCTTGTGCAGTTGACATAAGGCCAAGTCACATGGCCTAATTATTTTAACTTTTATTGTAAAAAAAACAACTGTTGCATTGAATATGTTCTCTGACTTCAAACAGACAAAAAAGGCAGGTCATTATGGACTTTTAGAGTTCTGCTTTTGACTTCAGGCCAGATTTTAGTTTCAGTATTAAAAAGAAAAACATAATGGGGCATTCCGAGAATCGAACTCGGGACCTCTCGCACCCAAAGCGAGAATCATACCACTAGACCAAATGCCCATTTGTCAATTTTATTTTGTGGTAAGTTATAGTTATGCTTTTCGCTAACTGGTCCTATTATTAGATCAAATCAGATCACAGTAAGCATTTTCTGTGGTTGGGCTCTTGTTGAAGGTCTTGAAGGACCTATCAGAGAAGTATGAAGCAAAATGCATCAGCAGAAGATGCATACTTCCTTATCTAGAGCAAGGAAGGCTAATGCATGTAGCCATCTACATAGATGCACATAGATTGGTTGTGCATTTCATTTGTAAACTTGTTCTTAATATTCATGTCAAATAGCAAGCTTAGATCTGTACTAATATCTTCAATCATCCTATCCTTTTTATTGATATGATCATGGATTCTGCACATAAAAAAGAGTGAGAGTAATGGGGACATTCTGAGAATTGAACTGGGGACCTCTCGCACCCTAAGCGAGAATCATACCACTAGACCAAATGCCCACCTGGTCATGTTTTTTCCTCTGCTGATTTTTTTTTTCCATTTCTTATGTGAGGTCTTGATGACCATTGAAAAGAGTCATGAAAATTTATTTTCTCCTCTGGATCAAAAGAGACATTTCTGGGTGATAAAGAGATTTAGCACTTGATTCATGGTCATTTACAAAGTAATCTGCCCACCTAGCTTTGTTGGTATGTTTATGCTCGGCTAGGTTGAAAACCATTATCTGATGGACCTGGAAATTCCATGGTGTTAGTTTAGAATCTTATCAGAGCATATATTATAAGTTCAATCATGAGCATCAAATATTGTTCTGCAGTTGACTTTGGGCCAGATCACATGGCTGAATTACTGAAAACAGACAACTGCATAGAATCTGTTTGCTGCATTCTTCAAGCAAGCAATAATAGTAGGGGAGCACTATGGACTTGTAGCTCAACTGTTGACTTCAGGCCAGATTTTATTGTATACAAAAGCAAAAACATGATAGGGGCATTCCGAGAATCAAACTTGGGACTTCTCGCACCCAAAGCGAGAATCATACCACTAGACCAAATGCCCTCTAGTCCATAATACCACAATTTGTAATTAAAATTTACTTTAATTGGTCCTCTAATTTTAGATCAGATTGGACTGGACATGTCTACTGTTGGGCTTTCTTTGAAGGTCTGGATGATTAATCAGACTTGTACATGCAGATTGCCTTAACGGAAGACAAGCTTAATGTATTTGCAAACATGTATTTTGTAATTTTATCTATCTTAGATTGGTAGAACTTTTGCAAGTGAACTAACTCTTAGTATTTGTACCATTTGGTTATATTTAGGTTTATTGCCTTTTTCTTGATGATGGAGAGCTAAGTACAGGTAAGGTTTATGATCTTGAGATAAAGTTATGAATACAATCTTTATTCCTTCTGTAGAAGTTAAAAATAAAAAGCCACGAAAAGCTTGATTTCTGCATAAAATGGGGCATTCCGAGAATTCGGGACCTCTCGCACCCTAAGCGAGAATCATACCACTAGACCAAATGCCCATTTGTTGATGCTGTTTGAACATAATATATATTGAAGGTAAATAATTACTGTTTACTAGGCTTAAAGCACAATTTCCCTTTGAGGATTGGAAGTATAAAGGGGCAAAGATTGTAGCTTCCTGCTATTTTTAGGATGCATGTTGTACTAGCATTCTCATCTGTTTTGACTATGATGTGTTTGTGTGTTTGGATACTTGTGTGCTGGCCCTTGATGATCATTCTTGCATGCCCCCTCCACCCCTCTAAAAAAGAAAATATTGCTTCATTATGTTCAACAGATTTGCTTGGCTGCTTTTATCAGGATGTTATGTTGCTCATTTTGTTGCACTCTTTAATTTATATGTTTTGAAGCTATCAAAAATTGTGGGAAATTCATGAAAATTATCAAATTTATTGAGGTGCTGATTATGATTAAATTTATATTGTTGTTCATGATCAAGAGTGTTGCTCTAGAGTTAGATTCTACTTCTACTACCTTTGGCTATTTTCTTCTGGTTGATCTAGTACTTAAACTTTACCTCTCTTGAGATGAGCTGGATCAACCATTTGGCAGGGTTGAGGTAGCTAACTTTTCTTTTATTACCTAGATCGCAGGTACTGCTCAGCTAGGTTGTAAAATCACTCTTAGCTCATTTTTATGCTGCATAATTGAACTAGAAATAAAATATGTGTTGTCATGAACATTAAAATATTGTTATGCAGTTGACTTTAGGCCAAATCACATGGCCTAATTATTTTAGCTTTTATTGTCAAAAACAAGCAGCTATACATATTGAATATGTTCACTGACTTCTTCAAACAGGCAAAAATAGGTGGGCAACTTTGGAATATAGAATTCTCGTGTCTTGACTTCAGGCTAGATTTTAGTTTCAGTATCAAAACCAAAAAAATAATGGGGCATTCCGAGAATCGAACTCGGGACCTCTCGCACCCAAAGCGAGAATCATACCACTAGACCAAATGCCCATTTGTCAATCTTTATTTTGTTATGACTTAATAGTTGTTAGGCTCTACATGAACTGCTCTTATTAGTTAAAATAAGATCACAAATGAGCATTTTCTGTCATTTAAGACCTTCAGAGAAGTATGAGGCAAAAAGCCTCAGCGGAAGATGCATACCTTCTTGCATGGAGCAAGGAAGTTTAATGCATCTTGCCATGTATATATATATATATATTGGTTGTGCAAAAGTGCATTTTGTTTGTAAACTGGTGCTCAGTATTCATATCAAGATTATGCTCATACTTATATATTATTCATTGATATAATCATATGCTTATTTTTACATTTCTCATAATTGAAGAATCTTGTGTGGTACTGATAAGTTATGGATTCTGCAGCACAAGCTTCAAATAATTAAAAAAGGGAAAAGAAATGGGGGCATTCCGAGAATTGAACTCGGGACCTCTCGCACCCTAAGCGAGAATCATACCACTAGACCAAATGCCCTACTGATGATCTGGTTTTCTCAGGCTCCCCATTTCCATGCAAGGCTGGCTGGTGACAAAGACTTGTGAAGATTGTTTATCCTCTTTGGTCAAATACCCAGTTGCTATTATATTTCATTTTCTATTTCATGTATCGAATAATTTGTCAACTCTAAATATGGTGGCAATAGAAATACTGAACACTTCATATATTATATTGGTTGATGCATTTACAATGTCTTCCTTGTCTGCCTCCATATAAACATCTGCTGCTTCTTTTTATCTTTAAAATTATATGGCATTGGAATCTTGTCAGAAACTTAACTTGTTTATTATTTTTGCTATTTGGCTTATTTGGCTTTTCAGAGCAACCTTGTGCATAAAGGTTGATTTTTTTAAAAAATATATATATATATATTTATTGAGAATCCTTTTATGGTTCTAAATCTGCTTACAAATCATATATAAACAAATTTCATGCTTGCTTTATTTTTTTTAACTAGTATCATTACTAAAAGCAAAAGGAACTCAGCTGATTTGATATAAAATGCTGATATTGTACTGTGTGTAGGCTCAAAATTGACTGTAAAATAAAAACAATTTCAAGTGGTAGATCCAACGTGAGATGATTAGTATTAAAAAAAAAATGAAATGTGGGAAGAAGGGGCGTTCCGAGAATCGAACTCGGGACCTCTCGCACCCAAAGCGAGAATCATACCACTAGACCAAACGCCCTGTTTGGCTTTCAGCTTTTACAAAACTTTATATGACTTTTTAATTTTTAATTTATTTATCTACTTTTAAACCACCAGTTAAATGATTACCATCTTGCTGCTACCTCTTTAGATTAACAGAGCATAAATGGAATTATTTTCAGATGCAAAGAATTGACCCAAATTTCAGTTATTACATGGCTTAATTTAGTTCCTTAAAGAAACACAAATGACCAAACATCAAAGATATAGTACTCCTATTAGTCTATTACCCAGTCCACAACACATGGTAGCCTACAGCATATGTAAACAGAAAAATTGACAAAATTTCTTCTTATGCATATACAGTTGCACCAAAATTTCTTGTAACTTCTAACGTAATGCACTTGTATGTCATTTGTTTGTTTTGAAGGTGAAATTGCAACCATTGCTATTCAAACTGTTATTTATGATAGATCTTACATGAATGGGCGGAACCAGAAAATTGTTCAGGGAAGGGTGAAAAAATAGGAGAAGAGAAGAGTGAGGAGGTGATGAGAATGGGTTGAAAGAGGCGGGGGTTGACTACGAGAGGGGTGAGAAGGACGGAAGATTGGTCCGGATGGTCTTGGGTCTTCAAAGGAGGGGGAGCCGAGAGGCGAGCGGCCGCACATGCTGCCACCCTGGTTCCACCCCTGATCCTATCATGATCAAGGTGTAAAGTCTCAAGGGTGGAATCAGAAACTTTCTTCTGAGGGTGTTAGGTTGAAATTTTCAACTAAGAAAGAGTCGGAATTATAGGGACGGGATATCTAGAAGGATTGATAAAGTGTCCAAAAGGGACTGACAATGTATTTAAGGGAACTGTCATTGTATCTAGAGAGACTGAAGAGGTGCCTGAGGAGAATAGACTTGCTACCTGAGAGACTACAGCGTTAAGGGTACTACGAACGTAGGAGCCAGCACCCACCCAAACCCCTTCAGTTACACCTAGTGCATATGTAAACGGTTGTTTAATAAAATTTCTTTATATTTGAAGTTCCAACTACCATGACATTGAAGTAATTGAAAAGGATTAATACTCGTCTTATATTGCAACAGATTTGGAATTTAGATATCATTGTGCATAATATGTTATTTGCTCGAAAGGATTTATGTGATGAAAATCTTACATTTTACCCCTTCTTTCTTGAAAAATAAAAATGAAGATACCTTCAATATAGTTTAGGAAAGCGTCTATCGGTTTCGGATTCGAAACCTAGTGGCATACTCTCTGTGCAAACGAAAAAAAAAAAAGGAAGATAGCCATACCCTTCCAATGGAAATTACTACTACAGGTACATTTTTTTGTCCGAAAATGATCTGTTATCCACTTATCCTAGTTCGGTAGGAAGTTAAAAAGCTAATTTTATGATGTTAAAAACATCTTAACTATAGTTGATTACGGTTTAAGTCTTTTAGATAATAATGTACATTTGCATTGTAAATTTGTAATAGCTACTACAATGATCTAACTATAGCACACAAGTAATCATGAACTATTTATAAAGACCTTGATAAATGTCTAATTAATACCATTTCAGATCACATTCCAAAGCATGATTTTGATGTAGTGCCAGATTCAAGGACACCTAATCATATAAAATTATTACTAATTATGTAAAAAGTAGTCCTCAAAGAAAGCATAAATTATGATGAAAAAATAGAAAGCACTAAGGTTTCCAGCTATGAACTTCATCATGAAATTCTACTACTACTCAAAAACCTTTGGACCCACTACCTTTATGAAAAGGATAAAAATGTTTGATAATCTACCAGAAAAATCAATGTCATTTGTTAAAAAGAAATCATGTTTGATTTCCTCCCATATTTCATCTACTAATTGCTCCAACAACCAACAGTTTCTCAAATAATTATTCTTTTTATTATTTATTAGAGGCCTAATGAGGTCATACATAACTGTGGGGATTGGACACTCCTTGCACTATTAATAAAAATAGAAGTGATTAATGGTACAAACTGATTTAAATTAAATGGGTTTATAATTGAAAATTACTTTTAATCATGACTTTTTAATAGGAAAACATTTAACAATTACAATTTTCAAAACACTTTAGAAATTTAAAATTACCATTTTATCTCTCATGATTTAAATCAATTTGTGTCATTGAACATTATTGCAGAAAGTTTCTTTAGGGTTTTGGAAAGAAAGAGAAGAAAAAGTTATGTGACTTTTTTTATTAACATGTAGGGTCTGAAATTTCATTTTTTGCACTTTGATATCCTACTAATTAATTAATTAATTAATACTGCTAGAACTTTATGATTCATTATTGTTACAATATAAATTCTCATTGATAAAATAATTTAGTAACTGATTTAGCTTTCAACTAATTATAATGAATTCTTGATGCATAAAATTAACAAGTGTTCTTAATTTTATTAGGAGTAAAAAATTATAAGGTAATTACTATTGTTTTAATAATTTGTCATCGATCAATTTCATTTTCAGCCATTATAAAACATTACTTGACCAAAACCATACGAAATGAATTATTTTATTTTCAATTATATTATTTTTTTTAAAGAAAATTATTAATGTGCATCTATTCAATTTTAAATAAAAGAAGTAATTAGATTATTAATACAATAAATATATAGCTAGCTAGATAATATATTATATATAGGCATTCCCATAAAAAAAATTCATAAGTTGCTTTGAAATTGGACAAAATGATGAGCAAAGTGGACAGACCAATCCAATCAATGATGCATAATCTTGCTTTTGAAGTTGCCCGCAATTCACTACAACCCATTTCTTTTCTTCACATGCTCTCCATTGATGGATGTTGCATTATCTTAATTATTACACATATATACTATATATACATTGATAAAAAAAAAAAAATCATAGAGAAGAAGAAGAGGCAAATTAAAGCTTTAGAAAGGAGAGAAATTAAAATAAATATATATACATTTTGTTGATCTTCTTCTTACAAGGTTAATTTGTTAATTAGTTTTATTAGAGGGACATGGCCACTGCCTTTGGAGGAACTCAACAAAAATGTATGGCATGTAATAAAACTGTTTATCTTGTTGATAAGTTGACTGCCGATAATAGGGTTTTTCATAAGGCTTGCTTTAGATGCCACCATTGCAAGGGCACTCTTAAGGTATGTCATTAACTTTTTTTTTTCCTCTATATTAACTTAAATGATGTAAATGAGCTTACGTTAATGCTCAGAACAAAAATATTTATGTTTTTCATGTAATTAATTAATTAAGATCATGTATATGTATAACATGCATCCACGTCTCTGAATACTTTTATCTCTTATGGATACACTTCTAATTTACTTTGGCTAAATAAGTATGAACTCTAATAATTTTACCTATATTATGCTAGTACTTTAATTTTGATGTGTTAAACTTCTAAACTTGAATTATTGATTGCATTCAAACACTTGTGCTTTATCTAGAATGTTATCAATGGAGTGTTAATTATACTTTGATATCAGAAGTGGCGGAACTAGAAGTTCAATATAATCGTGAAATGAGAGTAGAGAGGGAAATGAAGAAATTGGAGGGTAGAATATATATTTACATTTTAGGGTAAACAAATATCTATATATTTGTATAGCATACAAGTAAAATTTTTTGTCGGGTGATCGCCACAGCCTGTGGTGGATCCAGGATTAAAATTGATTTCAGGTAATATTAAATGAGCATCGATTGTCTACCGTTCTAAACATGGATTACAATAATTTAGAGTATAAATTAACTGCAGTCCTAGATATAAATTACTTACATTAACAACTAAATATAACACCCCTCCCAATAAATTCCGTTGTCAACCCCAGGCAATTATCTGGGATCAATTGTATGTAGATCCGCCGCTCGCCACAGCACCGTTATGCCTGGTTCTGCCCCTATCAATATCGACACGTAAATGTTGAAATATTATCAAAAGCTTAAGATTCGCGGATGTAAATAAGCTTAAGATTCGTGGATGTAATTAAATTTTAAGAGTAATGTAGATAAAATCATTAAAGTTTAGGATATAAAATGTATTTCTTTCTTTTTTTTTCCCCGATAGTTGCAAGCAAAATCTTTGACAAAATTTCTGAGATCTTTTTCATTAGACTCGATTTACTTTTTTCCTTCTTTTTTAATATAAAGTTTCTTGTGTAGCAACATCTAATTTCCAGTCCATTTCTTGACAAATCTTCCTATTTGTGATCAAATTCTTTCAACATCACAGCCTTTTCAGGATTTCTGAGAACCATTCTTCATTTTTGTTTAATAAAGGTTTTACTCTAACTTTATTATAAAATAGAGACATTGTAAAATTGATGGAAAAATTGCACCATTGATCGCGACAATTTGGATTGACTTTGTGTCAATAAATGATCATTCCCTTGGTTAATTATGATTATTGACTATAAACTAATTTTAGAGAGGTCTCTTCTATTTATTTTCCACATGTTTTTCTTGCATTACACCCTTGAAAGGTAATTGATTAACTCGGTGACATGTCCTTAATTTCATTCATTTTGCAGCTAAGCAACTATTGTTCCTTTGAAGGGGTTCTGTACTGCAGGCCTCACTATGACCAACTCTTCAAGCTAACCGGCAGTCTTGACAAGAGCTTTGAAGGTAAACTATTATAAATTAAAAAATAATTAAATAAAGATTTAACGTTAGGGTGGACTCTAGCTCGGGTTGACATCAGAAAATAAATAGAAAAAAAAAAGGAATTAATTAAGTCGTGAGTTATACGATTGGAAAAAGGTTTGTAATGGAATAATAACAAAACCTATAACATGATTCTTATTTAACTCGAGCTGAAAAATTTTTAGTTCCACCACTACATTTAATCGCATTGCTTTGAAAATATGTGTTATTTCTCCATGTATAAATTCAATTCTCTCTTCTACTTTCAAATTCTTTCAGGAACACCAAAAGTTGCTAAACCAGAAAAACCCATTGACAGTGAGGTAAGTAACTAGTTATATTCTCCTAGCACCAATATTGGCAAAATGTAAATTTTATACATTCTGCTTCAAGTAATTAATTTTGTATTGATAATTATGCACATACTTTCTTTTACAAAATTATTTAATTTAATTTCTTGCTTCTGACTTGCACTGATTTTTTTTCCCTTTTTGGTCCCTTAGATTGCAAGCAAAGTGTCAAACAAGTTTGGAGGCACAAGAGAAAAATGTGTGGGTTGTAGCAAGACTGTCTATCCGATTGAAAGGGTATGTGAAGTGAATCATGATTTTTGTTAATTTCTCAGTTTATTATAATGAAGGCAAAACAACTATCTTATTTTTCATTTTGACACTTATTCTTTATTTTTGTCATTTTAACACTTCAATTATGTATTTCAAACATATAAACTCTTAAATTAATTGTCACATTATTTAGGTGTTTAAATGAAAAATAAAAGATGGGGTGCGAAAGTGAAAAATATGATATAGTTTAAGTGATTACATACATGTTGTGCTAAAAAATGAAGCTTCCCTTGTAGACTAAAATTGTTTTTTTTCCCCTTGTGATCTTGAAGGTTACAGTAAATGGAACTCCATACCACAGGAGCTGTTTCAAGTGCACTCATGGAGGTTGTACTATAAGCCCATCAAACTACATTGCTCATGAAGGAAAACTCTACTGCAAGCATCACCATATCCAACTTTTCAAGGAGAAAGGAAACTACAGTCAGCTTGAGAATGAGCGCGAATCGGCAGCTGAGAAAGTAACAGCTGTGGAAATTGCAGCTGAATCATAATCAACAGATCAAATTAATTAAGCAGCTACTTTTCTTGTCTATTTGAATTTGGATATCTTTGTGCATGTCTTTGCCACTCTCTACTACATGTTATTATTCCAGTGTCTTATAATTGGATTTTGCTCTTCTCTGACTAATGAGTCAATGGTTGGTTGGTTGGTTGGTGTTATTTTTCACTTGAGATTTGTTGATTGTATGGCTGTGATTAATTAGTTGGAAACTATAATGTCTTTGTTGGGTTTCTCTCATGATGTTGGAGTGAGCTAAAAAGATGGAGCATTAGGTTGTTCCTGCATCAATTTGCTTGAAATATTAAAAAAAAAAAGTTTTGTGCTCTGAGCTACAATTAAATTGTTTACAATAATATTTATGTGATTAAAGAGAATTTCACTTGTCTCCTTTCCTCCCTGCTCAACCAAATTAGATTACTTTGGCTAGACGGAGTTGATAATTCTAATGGCATTTACAATACTTAAAACTCTTTATGTCATTGAAACTTCATTACCACCTCACTCATCTATTAAATTTTTATTCATCTACAATGGTTATATTCTTCATATGAGATTCACAATCAAATCATTTTTATTATTCATATTATATATGTACGTTACTATTACTACCTCACTCATCTATTAAATCTTTATTCATTAAACTCTTCTCTGCAATGGTTATACTCTTTATTTAGAACCTACAATCAAATCACATTTATTATTCACATTATTTATCATACATACATTATTCTATCTCTAGTAGTTAACTATTTAAAACTTTTTTTTTTATCATAGATATAATTAGTATGTTAGGGCATCTGAGGGGTTAATAGAGGGTTTAATAACCCACAAATATTAACTCTCTCATTGTGGGAGATTATTTGAGTTCAATGAACATTATAGGCTCAATGCTGAATAAACGGTTGGTGGTGAATAGTGGTAAGTCTGCGGACAGCAAAAGCTACTTTTTCTTTTTTTAAAGCTGCTTTCTCTTCTTTCTTTTTTTTTGCCTTTTAGGTTAGATAGTATTAAATAATGGAGGTGTAATTTAATTGTGGGTCTTATATTATGGGTTTAACCATTAGAGAGGAGAGTATAATAAATATAGAATTTAATGAATTGATGAGTTGGCATGTACATCAAAATCATGTGGTGTTTAACCACTCATGATGCCCTTAGGTTAGATTAGAGGGGAAGGACCCACATAATTGGTGGGGCGTTTGCCACTAGGCTAAGGCCTAAGTGGTAAGTATTTATAACTATGAAAATAGCTATTAGATTTTTTTTAGGAGAGAACAACTAGTAGTTAACCGTGAAAGTTTTCGTTACTTTCTTATTCAAAAGAAAGAGTGACCTTCTTTTTAGATAAAAGTTGCAATAATAAATGAGTGGAACTGTATAATCTGCATTATAAGCTGACCATTAAACTCATCCAATAGGGAAGTATAATGGAAATGGGAAAACTCCCATTTAACCCTCCCCTCCCTGTAAATGCCCCAAGAATATGAACCAAAATTTTACCTTTTGGTTTTAAAATTGAGACCAGAACCGTTTCTCTAAGTTTCATTCCTATTACTAGCGGTTTCAATTCAGTTCGGATTCCAAACCAGGTTTTTAAATGGTTCAAAACTGAACCGATATTAGAACTAGAATCATTCCTGAGGTTTGGCTTTAGTTCCTATTAGGTTCCAAACTCTTGACAGGTCTAAGTCTAACATTGGCGAACATGCTTACAAGCATAATTGTTGACAAGAACTTCCGTAAGATGCATCATATATGCTCACCCAAAAGAATTCCGTGTCAAAGTCCCTCCTTTTGGTTTTGGGTTATAATCTCGGCTCAGGCAATGAGAGGGTTGAAAAGATTTTCGTGCCAAAGGTAACGACCTCCATGCACAAACTTAATGATAATTGAATACAAACCCCTGATGCTCACACCAGAAGTAAATGAGAATGGAAAATGTAATAAATTAACAAACTTGATTCATCTTCCACTAGTGAAAAAAACTTCAACCCCCTCTGCTGTAGCTGTACATTATGCAGTTGATCGAACCAGATACATTTACATATCATGGAACTCAACAAACCCGTCCCCAACATTATAATCACAAGACACAATTACATTATCTGTCACTGTAATGCACATAAAGTGTTGAATATTCCCTTGAATGATTTTCCATTTCTTCCCACATCTAGAAATTCCATTTTTAGAACCTTTCTTTCTCATTCCGTACAGTTATGAAGTGCTTCATGCTTGGCATTAGATGTACAACAAGGAACTGAGACTGAGACCGAGAAGACCAGAATGGAATCAGCTTGCATCTCGGAAAGCTCTTTCGGTATAGTAGTCTTCTAGTATCTGAGTTGCAAGTATCAGGAGCTCCACCATTTCAAATCCTGCAGCAGAAACAGAGTCTATCTTCTCACTGCTAGTTTCCCCGTGTAAATCACCTGTCTCATTACGGCCAATTTCATCTGCCTCGTCAGACCCAGCTGACCAACTAATGGGCAAGGAGCTTCCAAATGCAGTCCTCAAAAGTGTAGCCTCAGAAATGATATCATGAAGGGATTCTGACACGCCACTGATGGTATCTTCACACACAACCGACTCTTTGACCTATCAAGTACATAAAATCAGCAACTGAATTATTAAATTCAAATTACAAAAGATATTATTACGTGACCCTTTATCTGAATTTGGACATAAACTTCCTAAAAGCAGCATCATCACATTATGATTTATGATTCTATCATCCCACAAAAATCGATTGTTTTGACCTTATGGAATAATAATAAAACTTTCAATCAGTTTACTAGAGTAGAACTCTAGAGCAACCTGAAAAGGCAACTCCTGCCTCATAACACCACCATGCCTGGAGGCAATTTTGTATGTACATTCAATGTGAAATGATTACCTTTAGAAGAGCAAAACGAAGCCTATTAATTGAAGAAGTCAGTAGATCCATACATTCCATGTTCTCTTTGAGGGTAGCATTTTCAACCTTAATCCTGGAAAGAACAAAAATTTCTTCATTCTATTAGGAGCTTAACATCATAAAAGTGCCTGAAGAATCTCCTCATACAAATTAACAGTACGATGTCACATTCAAAAAAGAGAGGTGTCAAATGGTTTCAGATGTGTAACCCAATCATTTTACTGACCTAGCGAAATCATTATTCAGGTGAGCTGCCTCTTCATTTCCACCAAAACCTGAGGTACCCACCCATCGTTTCAGATATGTCCTTTTAATGAGGTTTCTTAACCTACCATCCTTTTCATGACTAAGGAGCCTTCTCTCCATATTGTCAGCTGGTACATTTCCTTCTCGTTCTTCACGGCCAATTTTTCTGCACAATTAATTGGCATATTATCAAGCAATTCAAATCATCAGAGGTAAAGTCATAGTTTAAATCATCACAAGTAAAATCATGCACCAGCAAGGACGTAAGGACCCATATTAAAAGTAAAGCTAAATCAAGATATTTTATGATGTAATTGAAATATTTCAGCTCCAATAAAAAATTTTCTACCAAAATATAAAAGCATGTGCAGAAACATCATGTTCAACAATGCCATAATTTAGTAAAATAAGAATCATACTCTTGTAATTGATGATATTTCTGCTTCAACTGTGCCAACTCCATGAGAGCTTTAACCTTTTCATTTGTAACCTTCAAAAGAAAATATGTCAAATCCCTTTTTTTTTTATTCATCTTAGTGAATAAAATAAAATGCCAACCAACAAGCTCACTGTCACTCAGAACAAAAAAGTAATATGAACATAGGATAAGGGAATGGAAAGTTCACGTCATTGAAGGAACACCAAATTGATAATGCAACATATAGGGATGAGAAAACCTTACACAGCAACAAATCTCGGAGAGATTGCTTCATTTGTTCAAGTTTCAATTTTATGCCAATCTTACAGTAAGTATAATAATGGTGTCCCATCAGCCCCATAGGTTTGAATAAAGAAAATTATCAATTAACTTGTAAACAATTTTAGGAAGAAAAATATTGCTGATATAGTTTCGCACTAGACTTCATAAAAATCAGCAAGCATTAAAATAATAAAATCGAATGATAAGTTGATGCAACCTTTCATCTCATGATCCAATTCAATTTACTTTTAAAAAAATACCTTGCAGCATATCCATCTGTTCTAATGTTATTGAGTAAAAGAAGTGGCAGGTGCTAAATAATTCATGCTCTACTAATACTAACAATTATATGATTTCTTCAAGAAGTTTAACATTTCAGCCTACAAAAGGTAATCAAATTAACAAATGTTCATTATGAACTTAATTTCAGAGACCGCCAACAATTCTGAAAAGCACTTTTGTATAAGCTTTTTCCTTTCAGACTTCTATTTCTTCACCTAATAAACTAAAGAGACACACTTTTAAAAAATGAAGTACAGCACATCTGCAGCTGTGACTGTTGTTTAAATCCATGGGCAATGCACTCACATTGCATTTCCTCCCTAATACGTTAAATACCGCTAGATAATTGCATGGGCACAAACAAGAAAACTACAAACCCACCCAAAAAATAGGATGCATGTCTTTCAGAAATACTAACAAGCAACATAATTTCAGTTCCCAGATGCAATTAAAACAACTGCAAAGACTTACTTGCAGTAAGCTTCTCTGAAGTTCCACCATTTTTTTCTGAAGAGCTGCATTTACATTTCGCTCCAATAAATGTCTTTCTTCCTGCTGAGATAAAAGCAATAACGCTGCAACCTGACAAAGAAACCCCATTCAGCAGAAAATACAGTGATTTCAAACCTGTAGCAGCCATTCAACTGAAAAGTTATGAACACAAAACAGAGAGATAACAAAATAATTACAAAGCACAAGTAAACATGCAAAACCTTCTCTTGCAATGCCTGTGCAAGGGCTTCAGAGGTATTTCCTTCTTCGTTATCCATATTATTGCTTAACCCATGTTTGATTTCCTACAAGAGGTGGAGATATAGAACATAAACCACCACTAGAATTTATGACCACTAAAAATAAGGTTGATACAACAAAAAAAAAAAAAGTTGGATCAATTAAATACATAAAAGAAGTAGCAGGGCACTACGAATCAAACCTTAGACAGTAAAGCTGGATTAATATCATTGCTTATGTGCACATCGCGACATTCATTTTCATCCAGGTCAACAACTCTCAGAGGAAACCTCAAATTCTGCTCTCCATTCTCATCAATTTGTCTGATCCTTTCTTCCAGTATATCAATAGTTGATTTCATATGCAATCTCCACTCATTCAGTATATTCATGATGTTATCTCTATGCTCAGAATGGTGGTGCCGTAACCCTGCTATCCCATCCATCATTATATTATCCAGTTTAATCTGTGCATAATCCATGAATTCAAAAAGTTACCAAAAAAGATTTGGCAACCAAATTTAAAACAAATCTGAAAGAATCACTCAAATCGATATACCCACATGCTTCTTTTCTAGCTCACGAACCTTCTTCTTTAAGTGATTTTCTATTTCCAAACCCTGCATCTCACAGCAAAATGCTTATTTAACAAAAGGACAACATAGTATCGTAATTGCAATGCAGGAAAGCAGACCTCAACCAGAATAGTCCATACCACTCGTAGTTTACTTTGAAGATTTTCCACAGATCTCCTCGCCTTCTCCAACTCCTCTTCTAATGCACTCTGTCTGATGAGATAGTTATTCAAGTTGCATAAAGAATATATGGTGTTTTAAATGATAAATGAACATAACTAAATGACAAACTCAAATATGCAGGAGCTAAACTTTGAAGGATGCTATCAAACCAATTAACTACATAAACAAGTTGATACCAATTTAATTACAAAATCCACAGAGAGCTTTAGAATATGAAAAGCCTGCTGTTTATATCCTTGTCTGATCATGTTACTGTACAGAGTTTATATATGAGAATTGCATACTGGTGTGGCAAAATGTGTTAGAAACAACACCAAAGCTACAAATTAGAGGCACAGTCGTCTAGACAGCAAGGAAAACAATACCATAAATCACAGGTAAATAAACATATAAATAAAGATGATGAAGCCAAGGATGCTCAAGGAATGAACAAAAATAAAGATCATGGAAATTACTATGTATTTAGAAGTGGAGGAGTCATTATAACTCCAAATTTCTTTTGAGTCCTGCAACAGCCAAGTGCATTTATCTTCCCAATTCGCATCCTTGAATCCTTCAAGAGAATTCTGCTTGATCTCATAAAATTTGTTGACAACCTGCAATTGTAGGAAAAAACACAGAAAAGTTTTTTCTTTAAAAAAGAGTAATGTCTGATAAAACTTCAAGACAAATTCTTAGCTGCAAATACACAATTAAATTTTAGATTTGATCCTGCAAAAATCAGTTTCGGTCAGCAAGAAACCCATTAGAAATATTCAACTGTCAAACTAAGCTTATATTGATTCATGGAAAACATGCATAAAATAAGCATGCCCCATCCTGTTTTTGAATAGTCACAATTCCTTTTAAGCAATGACTATAATCTTTCTAATTTTTCAGCAAGAAAAGAAATTTTATTGAGAAAGAACAAAGTAAAGCACAAATTTTTGGACACAGATCCTGCTGGAGAACCTCAAAATACAACTAAAAGTAGAGCACTGATACAGGCTAGACAGTTTAATGCCCTTCAATTAAGATGAATATTCCTAAAGCTCTGAAAATATATCCCAGATACAAACAGGTTAAAATTTAATGCCCCTACAATGTTTTTAGGGTAGGTTCATCAAAGTGAAAGATGATTACCTTCTTGAAAGCTTCGTTCTGCTCTTCCTGCTTTGCAAGTTCATTTTGCAGTGTTTCATTTGCTCTCTTCAGTTCAAGACAATCTGAGTTGAGCTCTTCTAACCTGCTAAACAAAAATAATCATTCAATGGTAAACAAATTAATTGACTGGCATTCCATGAGAAAAGAAAACAAAAGTTCAAGCCTCAAGGGATGAGGTTCCAGGTTAGTTCTAAAGGCCTAGGTTCTTGTTTGGATCATACATTCTCCAATTTTAGGCTCCATTAATGTCCAACAGTAAACATTTACATATTTTTATTGAACTTAAGAATATAATCTCTTTAAAACTCATTCAATTCAGTTATACTTGAACAATCAGATGCATACAAAAAAAATGTTTCTCTTTCTTTGCAAACCAAAACTAGTGGAAAGAACAAGTTTGAATAGTAAGACCGAGTTGAATTCAGACTTACAAGCAAAATTTCCAAGTCCAGCTGCAACTGGCTCAAATGTGATCTACCTTATCTTTTATTAAGTTTAATTAGAAGGGAAAAAACAATACTTTTGGAATGATCATCAAAAAAATATCTTTCATTCTTATTTCCTAACTACTATCAATTTTGTTATCATGTTCAGAATCATTTTTTCCTTTCATCATAATTACAAATGCATGAAATGATAAGTTTTCGTTTTCCTCTAGGTGATTTAGACTGAAAATCCAACGGAATTTGGAATATCTTTTGTTCGTTTGGAATTTAGCTTAGGATAAGGATGAACTAACTTATTTATATTTTTAACCTAAACAAAAAATTTAAGTGATAACTTTCTTTTTTGCATTTGAATTTTAAAACACTATTACTGTCATTAATAAAACCAAATTACACTGAGAAAAAGTAATATGCAACAACTATTCAACAAAAGTCTCAACACCTTCCATTAATCAAGTTTTTTCTACTAATTGACTATTTAATAAACATGCTATTATGCATTTACTATTTTATTTAAATTTATTATTTTACATTTTAAAATTAATTTAAGAATATATTGAATTCTAAAGCAATCTCAATAGACCCTCTCATTTCACATATTTCAGTTGACATGCAAAGCAACCACCTCAAACACAAGGCAATAATTAATTTATGGAGAGTGGCCTTTCAACGTGGTGACTCCAAAATTAGGCAACTTTGTGACTCCAAACTTCTGAAAACACCAAAAGAAATTAAATATGACTAGCACCTTTTCTGGAATTCATTAAATTTTTGTGACATGAGCTCCTCATTCTCCTTAGCCTTCTCAGCCTGCCACCAACCATCCAGGAAATTTAATAACTTACATGTATTGCATACTAAATTTCATACAAGAAGGATTTTAGAAGGATGATTTTATAACCTCCATTATTGAATTATCACGTTCAGCAAAAGCAGAAGCTACACAGCCTTGAAAAAATTTCAGCTGCTTCTCAGCCTCCATATTCTGGGAAAAAAAATGAAGCCAGTTCAGGAGTCAGGACCAGTCATGAAAGCATAATTCATCACAAATGTTTTTCTTCCTTCAAAGAAAACAAAAACCACAGGAGAAATAAGGCTTTATAACATCATCAATGAAGCTTGATAAAGAAGCTAATCTAGTAAATGACTTCAACTAATAACAGGTGAAACTGAAGCACTGATATTCCTGTAAGCAGCTGCACTGCATCTATCCTTAATGTTTTCACAACATTCTATAAATATAAAACCCACTCTCTGCTATAGCCTATAAGCAAATATCATAACAGAACAAGGTAGAACCTTAATAAAGATAGCATTTGTTCTTCTCATGAATATTTCAGGAAAAGAGTCTTAAAATATAACACTTAAGACATTATCCACTCTTAGAATAGTTGCTTATCATGCAGACTTCATACTGCAACCATTTTCTGTCCATAAACTTCTAGAAATCAGTCTTCCACGATAATCTAATCACTTGGATTGACATAATTTCCAAAGAAAAGAAAAATGCCACAAGTATGCAACACGCCTATGCAGATATGGAGAGAACAAAAAGGGAAGGGAAGGCGTGAGAGAGACCTTTGTAACCTCTGCATGATGTAGATCTGCCAGTTGGCTCTGGACACAGCAAAGGGAATGTATTAGCATGTATGGTGATTTGCAGCAATGTAGTAAGTGCTAGAGAAAACAAATCGTTACTTTGATTCGGTAAGCCTCTGAAAGCTCCTCTTGAAGATTTAGATTCTCTCTTGTGCAAGCAGTTAATTTCTTTTTCAAGTTCTCAATTTCCTGCTCCAAGCCAGCTGTCCTAATAGACACCGATTAATACTACAGTTATTTCCAGCACCAACCTACAGACAATAGAACCCCTTCTCTTCCTTTCATGCACTTACCCCTTCCCTTGAATTTGATCCAACCATACAGAAAAAAAAATTATACATACCTTTGGAAATGCATTTTTGTAGCCACAGCAAGGTAGCTAGGTCCAGCTTGCTGCATGCATAATTGCTCTATATCTTTATGTAACTCGTCTCGCTCTACAGAACAAAAAAACACAATTATATTGTAACACCAATGGGCTTGCGATCTAATTGCTAACAAAATACTATTAGAACTGTTGTATTCAAACAAACCAACACAAACTACCAACTACAAGCTGTAAACTTTACAAAAGAAACTTGTAAAAATGACAAGCCTTAATGGTCTATCACCAAAACAGAACAAATAACCAGCAAATAGATAAATAAAAATTAAGAAATAAACTATTCTTCCTAATAATCCATCACATTGTAAGTAACAAGAAGCATGAATTATAATACTAATGCAATATAATATATACTACTTTTCGAAAATGAAAATGCAACACGAGAAGAACAAGCACAGCACAAAAGCATTAAAAAATAATGAAAAAGGAAACATTACCATGCTCCAGTTGTTGAATACGAGCTAGCAGGGACTCATTTCCATTTAAATTTGGATCCATGTCTGGAAAAAAAGAGTTACTTGAATAAGCAAATGGCATGAATAAGCTAAAAACTTATGAAACAATAACATAAAGCCAATTAGTCTAAAAATAAACAAAGAGCAGCATAGACATTACATATGGTTTCAAAAACAAGGCAACAAGTATGAAGTAAAATAGAAAAAAACAACCAGAAGGGCATCGAAATATCAACAAAAGCACTAAAATAACTGAAACTACGACTTAAATCAATGCAAATAACAACACTAACGCATGAAAAACCTTCAAGCTTTTCATGGCGTTAAAAGGAGGAAACTTTATGAAGCAGATTTTACCAAATTCCATTAAAAGATTGTATTTTTATAGCATATCAAATGAATAAAGCGAAACTCGCATACCCAATAAATTAAAAAAAAAAAACTCAAATCAAATCAATTAAGAGACAAAAGAAGAAGAAGACCCAGAAAGCAAACCTGGAGGAGCTTTGAGATTAGCGAGCAAAACCAGGTATTTTAGCAAGCAGAAATGTAAATTGAAAAGGGCACAACTGGAATTAAAATTTTGGTCATCGGAGAGATAGGGAGATGAGATGGGTCTTCTCTCTCCTTTGTTTCTTCCTTTTCTGCCTCACCGAGAAATGGGTCTTCTCTCTTTCCTTTTCTTCCCATTTTGGAAACTTACCTGTTTTAGGAAAAAGATACAAATTAACCCTTTAAGTTTTTTAAAATATCTCAATTAAGTCTTTAAACTTGACTAGGATGCAATTAAACCTTAAATTGAAAAAAAGTACACATAAATCACATATTTTAAGTTAAAAAGTAATATAAAAATAAAGAAACAAACAAACCATTTACTTTTTTCAAAAATCTCAACTAAGAAAAATGTCCAACAATACTCCTCATATCACTCCTCAAACTATTATAAACAATATAATATTTTTTTTGAATTTATGCATATTCTACTTTTTACTCCCTATTCAAATAAACAGTTCATTTATTCACCTAGAAAAACATAATTTTTTTAGGATTTGAATAATTGCTCCCTCACTTAAGCGATCTCCAATTTTTCTCAAAAATAGGGAGCCAACATAATTTTCAAGACGCGATTTCAAAAAGAATTATTATTCCACTCTTATGAATTTAAGAGCCTCACTAGGAGGCTCTTACCCCTTAAATTAAGAAAAATAAACAAATAAACTTATGTGATAAATAATATGTAATAAGATCATTTTCTTGACAAATATAGTGAATTCACATTAATTTCTTTATGGATTAATATGATATTATTTTTCTATTAATTTATATCCTTATTTAATCATCTTTATTAATTTCTATAAGGATTAAAAATGAAAAATAAAATATATGTATCAATAACGTTAAATTAGACTTTTTAGACCATATGCTAACTAATAGAATGGTGTTGGTATTAATTTTTGTGAAAAGATTAAAGAAAAATAATCAATACGTAAAAAAATAAAATGGATTTAAAACATAATAATGTCATTTAATTTTAATATGAATCTCATCACATTAATGAACAAAAAATATAATTTAATGTTATTTGTATATAATTTTATTTGTTTTTTTCTCGACTAAAGAAAATTTTAAGGATTTAAATGAAAATTTTAAAATAAGTGAATGACTTATTTGTATCTTTACACTTACATCACTTCTAAAACATAATGTTAATATAATATGGGATTTGTACTTTTGTTCTCGGTTAAAAGATCTAATTGCACCTAAGTCAGTTTCTAAGGGTTAATTGAAATGTTTTAAAAAGCTAAGGGACTAATTTATACCTTAAGAAGTTATACTTATTTTGTAAATAAAAAAATTTAAACTTATTTTTATCTGATTTTTTTGTTATTTTCTTTTTATTATCCTATTAAATTTATCATTTCTAAAATATATAAAAGTTTAAATCGGTTATTAGGGACTGGAACGCAATTATTTTTCGAAACATAAAAAATAATTAACTGAATTGTTATGAAATAATGTTCATTATGAAAATGACCAAATTGCAATTTCTCCCTAAGTTTTAAAGCTATTAATACCTTGCATCTTTTTGTTTAAAATTTTGATTTTTACTTTCTATTATTAAAATGATATAAATTTACAGATATACTACATAATATCCTTGAAATTGGTAAAACAATAAATTTTCAGTTCTCAAAAAAAATTAACTTTTAAAGGACTAAAATGTTTTGGATATTGAAATGCATATTGTTTTGATAAAATAAGTAAAGCATGTTATTTTTAGCTCTCTCAACCCTGACCGCTCTCTATTTTCTCTCTTCTCATATTTCTTCTAAAATTCTATAGTTAGACCACCACTGATTATATAAAAGTCAGCGGTGAACCTTTATATTTATATTAGTTCAGTTTTTATTGAATAAAAATATAGATCATCAGATCTGTTTGTTTTAATTTTTATGTTTGTTTGTCTTTTGTCTTTTTATTTTGTTTTCCTCAATGAAAGTTTGCTTGTCTCTCTTCATGAGAGTTTATTTGTCTTCCATTATGGAAGTGAAAAATGGTTTGAATCTGATGTTCAGAAGATCAGACTCGTTTAAAAACTTGTCATTTGACAATAAAGTCGATTTGTTGCTCAATATATTCACCGAGTAAATTGAGTTTCTTGCCGCTATGCCAAACGCAGTCAGAGCACTGTCTACAATTGATCCATCAACGCGATTGAAGAATTTTAGAGGAAAATTCTATCTCTATGTTATAATCTATATGTATTTCTTGATTACAATCGAATTTATTTGTTTGTTACAAGTTTACTAATTGATTATTATTAATGGAAGTCATGATTTTATTTAAAAAAAGAGTAAAGCATGTTATATCAAAAAAACATAAGTAAATTTTTAATAGAAAAAAGAAAAGTAGGCCCTCCAGTTCTCTCTAATAAAAGCTATGTTTAAAATAATTTTTTTAATATATATATAATACCATTAAGGAGAATTTTTTTATATAATTTAGTAAGAGTGGGTCTCGAACTCGAGACCTTTCACCCCTATTCACATGGGTAGTTCTAATCCACCTTGGTGCCATTAAGGAGTACTTAATTTATACACTAAAGCATATAAAAATGATTAACTATTTTATTAGTTACATTTCTTAAATGATGTGAATGTTTAATTTTTTTATCAAATAGAATGTTACAAAAAAAAAGTAATTAGTAATTTAGTTGAATTTTCAAATGAGAAAAATTTGGAGCATTACTGTAGTAAACACCTAAGTAAAAAATATAATTCGTTTTTTACAAAATCAAATTTAATTATAAAGGTGTAAAAGTATTCAAAAAGTGGGAAAAATAATGTGAATCGTTTTAATGTGAGGTGTGTATGGATTGATTTTATTTGAATCAAACCAAAAACTTAAAC
>CANYLF010384102.1:0-10401 GCA_948193215.1 Bocquillonia castaneifolia
TTTTTTTTTGGCAAATTCAACATGTAGTCGTTGTATGTTGTTAATGCATTTTATGTAAAAATGAAATGACAATTGTATCATTAATTTTTTTAAAAATTTCCATCACACATATCAACTTGATGGGAGTCATTAGAGAAAAAATGGGCCTCACCATGTTATCACTTAACTGCCTAACTCAGCAGGTAGTTGTTTGTATTCTATTTTTTCTGATCGCATATTAGTGAATGTTATTTAATTAAGCATCCAATGTCAATTATTTGATGCAAGTTGTAATATTAAATTTTAAAAAAGAGATTTCTTTTACACATCAAATTTAATGGGCTCCATCAATGGAAAATTGAGCCTGTTTTTCTATCTTTTAACTACACTGTGTATTATACAGTAAAACATCCAATAGTTTTCTGTACACTCGAAGGCTAGTTCCACTTTAGTATTTTCACAAAAACACTGTACAATGTAGAGTGTTTTTACATCTCCTTTAATATAGAAAAGATAGATTGGAACAATCTTATTTCCATAAGAGGTATAATAAAATGTAAACTTGAAAACATACTAATAAGACCCATTAATTTCATGAATCCTTCAAATGAAATACAACTCTCAAAACTCTAAAGTCGAGCAAAATTGAGCAAAAAAACAATCAAAAGAGAAAGGCTAGTACCAAAAGAAAAAGTGTATATATTAAAAAAGAAAGCAGCAGTATTAGGAGAAGGACCAGGAATTCTGGCAGCGGGCAACGGAGGAGAGGTGGCAGAATAAGAAGAAGGAGTAGTAGTAGGAGTTTCAGAATTAGGAGAAGGAGACAGTGCTTCAAGTTTGCGAGGGACATTAATGTCGACCTTCTGACCAGCTTGGCAATGTCCTGGAGTGCCGCATACGAAATAATGGTGGCCTCGATTTTTTATTGTTATCGAATCATTTCCTGTTGCATATGTCGCTAATGGAGTTGATACATTGCATGCCTTGTACATTGCGTGCGTTACCCTCATTACATTGTGGAATTGGCTACTGTACTTGAAAACTATATATAATAATCATATACAAAAAATTACTAATTAATATTCATTCATCATATATATAATAAACTATGCATATTTAGACAATAAGATTAATCTAATTATAATAATCTCTAAATTTCTTGCATTATATTTATACTATATGTATCTTTATCTAGTAGCAAATTAATGAGTTTGCAAATACACAATTACCGGGGAAAAAGATGAAAAAAAGGGCTGACTTTTTATAGTAAACAGCATAATTTTTGTTTCAATCAAAGGTCCAATAATGTTTGGTTACTAGCTCCTCTAATCTTAACATTCCACATCCCCTAAAAAAAAAAAAAAAAATTCTTAACATTCCACGCATAAATTGTAGGTGCACCCCATACTTGGGACTATATATGGTATTGGTAATACGTTCAAGAATTGTCACTCACTAAATAAAACTGAAATTGGTTGATAGGTTAATTATATAGTCATCCATTCTTAGGAAAAAAAAACATGACCCTATTTTCAACCTAGATATAAAAGAAATAGAATATGGATCATGAAATAATCCTTCCATAACAGTGCTTCTGAACTACAGCAACATATACCCTTGAGAAAATCACTGAAAAAATATTATTTTAATAAAAAGTGACTATAATGATTAACTTAATCAATATATTAGAGAATTGTTAAAAAAAAGTCCAAATAAACCCTTAAAATATACCAGCCCTTTGGCCTACTGGGAGTGCGGCTTGTTGCTGCACGCCAGATCCTGGGTTTGATTTTAAACATGGTTATTTCTCAAATAAGCCCCATCCGGGGCCCATCGATAGAACTCGGCAAAAATAAGTGTGGAGTCCTTACCCGAGGTTAGAAAAATACTAATAGTACTAACAATACTGATATTTCTACCTCCATATAGGGGCAGTCTAACAACAGAACACCAATCCAAAAAAAAAACCTTCTAAAATATTTGTTAGAAATCACATAAGTACTTTAATTAATTTTTTTTTATCATTGGAGCCCTTAAACTTTAAAGATCAGTCCATTTAAGCCCCTAATGGTATTTAAGTGTAAGGCTTAAAATGAATCAATTTCTAAAGTTTAAGGATTTAAATGAATTAATTTCTAAAGTTTAAGACTTTAAATGAATAATTTTTAAAATTTAAGAGTTTAAATGAACTAATTTTAAAGCTTAAGGGCTTAATTGCTCTCTGATAAATAGTTAAGGGTTTATTTGGACGTTTTGCCTAGAGAATTTAAAAGGAAAAACACAATTTCAACAAAAAAAAAATTAATTTATTACTCCCTCCGTTCCACAATAACTGTCTTTTTAGATGCCTTTTTTTGTCCCAAATTATCTGTCGCTTACAAAAATCAATGAAACATTAATGATATTTTTCCAAGTTTACCCTTATCAACACTATAAATTACAACTATTATAAGTAATTAATGAAGAGTGAGGTAAAGGGTAATTTAGTCAATAAGGATATATTTACCTAAAATCTAGATGATTTAATGATTATCTTTAATATGTATGCACAAACCTTAAAAGACATATATTTTGGAACGGAGTGAGTAATATCTTAAAGTGAATAGTCAATTTGGAGCAAGAAATACTTTTAGAAAAATGGTTAATTTGGAACAGAAAGAATGTAAAAATTCCAAAATTCCAATCAATTTAAAAGGGGGGAAAAGCAGTTGATCGGATTAGTCTAACATTTGTAACATTTAAATCGATTCAAGTTGGAGTTTTTTTTCCTTGAATTAAAAATAAAAAACAACTCATACATTAGACCAATCTGTAACTTTTTACCTAGGTTTCTCATTTCCGAATATTTCCTACTTTGAGCCAGTCAAAAACATCTGGGATTATTATAATGTTTCCTTTGTTATATAGATATACAGTAGTACTATATGATTGAATAGGCAACTAGATGTCATGAGGATGACATTCTACCTAAATTCCGACGCGCATCGAATTAATGTGTAAAAACTAAAAAGGGCCTTTTAATTTGCCGACACTATCATGCGAATTAAAATGCTCCATTGTTTGTGTTTGTGTTTGTGAAGTGGCCTTTTGTAGTGAGACAGTTATCATCATCACACTTGCACTCTTATTTAAGCATGCGAATCCAAGTGGAATCGATCGAGACCCACTAATTTTGCATACCAAGTAATTTCATGGTCCTACATTATATCATTACAAGAGGTTGATGATGATGATGATGATCCATGATTGATGAGTAAATTGCTTTAGACGACACTTGGAAGATCATATGTCTTCCACTTTTGTCTTAAAATAGAATTATACGCGTCATCTCTCCTACCTATTTTCCAAGATTTCATGACAATTAAATTGGAATATTATTTTGATCATTTGTCTCTATAATCTCAAAGAGAAGAGATTGAATGAGACAACATATCAGAAACGGAAACGTTATCCGTTTAAGAGTTCCATGTTATCTGTTATCTGTTTGAGAGTTTCGTGCAACCTGGTTAATAACGCATGGTAGCGTACAAAAGTTGCTAAAAATTCATAAATATAAATTTTGAGAAGATATGTGTGAAGCATGCTTATTTCGTTAAGTTTAATCGATAGAATTTATTTTTGTAAAAAAAAAAACCTCAAATGAAATCTACAAGACATGTATGCAATGAAAGGTGAAAAGCAGTATGCTACTAGTACCACTCAATTTAAAGTTGATCAAGAAAGCAAACAAAAAAAAAAAAAAAACCCATTTTTCCAAAACAATTCAAATTAAGAATGTCAAGTTAGTAGAAACAAACAATTTACTAATCAGCAAGTGAAGTGCCTGAAACATTAATTAATGTTAAAAGAAGACGATGAGTCTTTGTTTACATACCAATAATGTCGCCAACTTTGAAGGTCTTAGTAGCAGCCCACTGCTTATAGTCAACGTTGCCGATGGTCGTCCAACCAGCAGCATCACCAACTTTGTAAATAGTTCCATTTACAGCCTGAAACAATAATGCCACTGCCACTAACAGTAGAGCCACGGCTATATTCACTAAGGCCATGGCTAACTGCGAGCAAATTATTTGATGAAGATCCTTTAATGGGTAGGTGGTTTTTTGTTAAAAGATTATAGAGAGTTGGAATTTGAGAAGTGGAGAGGTTTTTCTGCTTGAAGCGTTTATAAATCTTTTGGACTTGCTTATGGGGTTTGGTTGATGTTGGCACATCATAATTTAATTGCTTTCTTTAAATGGGATGATAAGGCTTTAGTTCCTTTTTTTTTAATTAATCCTGCTAGATCTAATTCATATGTAAATTCACAATAGTGCTCTTTTTTTTTTATTATATTGAATTATTGATGGCTCAATGGACCCTTAGAGAAGCTCATGTTTAGAAATGTATTAAAATTATTTCAAAACAAAAAAGAAATATATTAAAATATGACCACTTTAATTAGATGAGAGCAATATAGATTCAACGACAAAAAAAAATAGGCATGTGGGGTTATTTTAGCCAACTTTAGGCCGATTATTAAATTTAGCCTCATCTTTAAATTGTATCAATTTGGTTTAACATCTTTACAAGTTGTTTCAATTTTAGCTAATTCGAAAATGACGTGTGCCATTGGTGATGTATCATATACAATTAATGATGTGTCATGTATTACTTATGATATGTCCAATATTTTTTAGTCACTACTGTCAAAAAATGATCAATTTTAACCACGTTTTTTAAAATTTTATCAGTTTGGTCTAGTCTGCAAGTAGGAGCACGTGACTCTTGCACACGTGACACATAACATTTTGAAGTTGACTAAAATTGATATAAGTTGTAAAGATGTTGGACCAAATTGATACATTTTAAAGGTGAGACTAAATTTAATAATTGACCTAAAGTTGAGGCTAAACAAATTCTATATACCACAAAAATATTATCATGTGCGTCAAAAGCTCATATTTAGCTTTATATGAATTATGATATTGGTAATTAATAGAAACTACTATTAAAAACTTAAATAGAAGGATTAAAAAGGCTTTTTCGTTGTGAAATGACACACAATATTGCAGTAATTACATTTCGGTATTGAAAATTCAAGGATTGTGTTGATGAATTTCTTTGCAAAAATAATAGCAGATACAAATGAATGTATTGTTGGTGTTGTTTCAGTTTCTTAATTTTGATTTTCTTTTATTTAATTCTTATGGTCGGTGCATTTGTGATTAAATGGAAAGAAAATTTCAGAAGCATCTAATAATTATTTGAAACCTATATTTGTGTAGCGTCTATTATTCGTTTTTTTTATTATTGGAAGAATAAGGAGTTTAAATTTAAAATTTTTTAGCTTTTAATTATAAACATTCATATGATTATAGGTGTGTTTGTTATTGTGGTTGGGTGTTCAAACACAGATTTAGAATTTTTTTTAATTAATTGATTAGTGTTTTTAAATTTTTAAAAAGCGCTTTTTTCAAACTTATGTTTTAAAAAAACATCTATTTATCTGATTTTACAAAACTGTAATTTTAGAAACATAAAAAAGTTTGAAATAAAATTTTTTCTCTAAAAGTACTTTTAAAAACTCATTACCAAAATCACTGTATATTATGTTTGCGGATACATGTTATCGGTTCAAGAATGATAGATTTCTCGTTTTTCCCCTCAACTATTTTGACTGAAAGAAAAATTGGGTTAAGAATTATGGATTTCTTGTTAACATCAGAGAATGATAGGCAAAAAAAAAAAAAAAGGGTAATCTGTCTCACAAAACCTATTCTATGATGCTTTATTTTGATGGCAATAGGCCTAGATGGAGTTTGAAAGACTTGAAAGGAAAGAATGTTGGAGAATGCAAAGTAGAAATGGCTCCCAATGATTAATCTCTTTCTTTTACATATTTTATATTGGTTAGTGCTATAATGACCAAAGGCACCATCATATTTTTTTTCTCCTACTAGTTGAACCATGTTGCTTCATACATTGGTGAAGTAGAAATCTTGCAATCTACACAATTCTATAGCACGTTATATGCACATTTTTTTATATACCTCGTTTCTTTATTATTTTGAAGCAAAGCTAACCATATTGTATAATATGAATGTGTATTATTATCTCTAGCATTTGATAGATTTCGTCGTATATTGTATAGCCCGGTCTCGATCTATTTGACTTTGTCCTGTTATTTGTTTCTGTGACAATTTATGTTTTATGTTATCATGGAATTTTCACATCTGAGCAATTCTTTTGGGGATTTGTATAAGAGCAGTCAATTTGGCAGATACAGTGTCGAGTGTTAGATTGATAAAACGATTGAACTCATTTTAAAAGCGACCATTAGATGGAAAACAACCTCTAATATTCAGATTAATTTTATCTTCTCAAAACTTGCTGATCCATTCACTACTTGAGTGTATTTTTCTAACACCATTTTGGAATTTTCTTTTCATTTTTGTCTTCCAACTTTTATTATGATGGCAATTGACAGTAACAATTAGATACAGCTAAAGCAAAGTTTAATTAAAATGGCCTGGCCAATTCACCTGGAAGGTTAGAGCCTATATACAATTTTCTTTTTCTTTTTTATTTTCGCATTATTGTTGGTAGTTAGACCGTCCTTCTAAAAATCACGATTATCAACTATTAGTGTTAGTATTTATTTATGTTTTACAGTAAGTGGCTATCAATACTTATTTTTACGAGTCGGCAGTTATTGTCCTAATAATGAAAGAAAAAACATGGTGAAAAAACTACAAAAATACCTGAACAATTGAATTAAGATGTGCCAGCATTAGAAAAACAAAGATATATTCTTTCATTCATTAAATAACTTCACATTCTAGATCACACGGTACAGGCAAAATAATAAGTCACCTAATCATATAGTAATTTTGTATATCTAGTTAAAATTTTTCTAAAATTTACAACTGGGTAACGGGATCAAATCCATTAGAATGACCATTTTTGGATGGTTTATGCCCATTCATTTCCACTACTCCATCCTCATAATCATCCATAAATCTCTTCCAGAACCAATGCTGCTTCCACACTCTCTCAGTCATCTCTTCAATGGGTACATTTTTGGTCTCAGGAACCAAGAACAATACGAAAAACGACATGATAAAAACCCAACCAGAGAAGAAAAGGAAGATACCAAACTTGAAATGGCAAAGCATAGAGAGGAAGGCCTGTGCTATAACAAAAGTGAAGAGCAAATTGACACATACAGTGATACTTTGGCCAGCCGATCGAGTCTCCAATGGGAAAGTTTCACTGGGTATTAACCATCCAAGAGGTCCCCAAGACCAAGCAAATGCAGAAACAAAAGTGCAAATCAAAACGACAACGAAGATTGCAAATGGTTTTGAGAGATCTTCAGAGTGATCTTTAACTTTAGATCCAAGTACCACTGCAATTACCACTTGAGAGACAAACATTTGAACCCCAGCTTCTAATAAGAGCATTCGACGCCCTATTTTGTCCACTGAGTAAATGGATACAACAGTGGAAATAACATTAACAGCACCTGTTATAACAGCCGAGTAGAGCGAAGCATCGCTGCCGAATCCTACTGTGTTAAACAGGACAGGAGCGTAGAACATGATTGCATT
Source organism: Bocquillonia castaneifolia (assembly GCA_948193215.1). Classification (NCBI taxonomy): domain Eukaryota; kingdom Viridiplantae; phylum Streptophyta; class Magnoliopsida; order Malpighiales; family Euphorbiaceae; genus Bocquillonia; species Bocquillonia castaneifolia. Next base: position 7,572 of record CANYLF010384102.1, read on the forward strand.
AATGCCTGTAAATTGCTGGAAGATCTGTTTTCACCATTTATAAAATAATAGTTAGTCATATAAATTAACTATACAATATAGTTATCAGATATGCAGTATATTTATAAATTACATGCTAGGTATCACGGAAATTAGAAACGTGACATCATAAGAAATAAAACAGATAACGGAATAAATCTATTTCTTTTCATTGAATTAATAAAAATAATTTTAAAAATTAGAGGAAACGATTTATAAGTTTCTCAAATTCAAGCAGAATCCGGAGAGTTTTGGATTTCCAAAAATTGTCAAAAACAGAAACTTTAAAGTTTCCATGATTACATGCAATACACCATTTTTTTTAAAAACAATGTTTTAAATTTTCCATCACTAGTTCTGATTTTGAAGAATCAGATAGCTATGTTATAAAATTGCAAATTTATGAATGTGAAATGTTGCTGACCTGCAGGGCTACTGCTATAACAAGCTGAGGACGGTTCCTGCGTTTCATGAGATTCCTGAAAGGATGCTTCACTTCTTTTGCTGCTCGGCTTGCCTCGACAAGCTCCAAGAACTCAGGTTCGATCTTATCTGTGCCTCTTATTTTTCTTAGAACTGATTTTCCCTCGTCCATCCGACCTCGCTCGATTAGACTGTTTGGTGTTTCTAAGACCAACAGAGACCCTATTGTCAATAGAAGTGCAGGAATTCCGGCCAGTCCCAATGACAATCTCCATCCCCATCCTCCTTTAATTCTGTTTAATCACATTGAACAACAAATTAAAAAATTAATACATTAATACCCTGTTTATTTTAAGCAAAAATCTCTTTTTCATATTAAGTTCTGTGGTAAGTTAATCTTAGCTTGTTTAAAATTACTATATTTTAATGGCAATTTTGTGTCACTGGTTGTCTGAAGTGTAATAAATCTCTAGCACCAAGAATTCATCTGGTTTTTCACTTTGTAATCACATAATGTAATTAGACCAAACCAGTTTCATATCATCATTGTCCAACCGATTTTTTTTTTTTTTTATAATCAGGTGAAGTAAACAGGGATGAAAATTTTCAGAGAAACTTTAAAAAAATCAGCTTATCATTTTCTAACAATGTCCACCAAGTGATGTCATTGAGGGACGTGTACTGTTAAAAGGTGACTATGACACCAATTTAAACACCTAATGCACATTGCTTAATAAGCTTTACATTTTTTTCACTATTTTCGTCCTTGGAATTAATTTAATTTAAGTAAAAAAAATAAAGAAAGAAAGAAAGAAAAATTGATAGAATTGGACTTACTTTGCAGTGCCGTAATTGACAAGGTTAGCAAAAAGAATGCCAATGGTGACATTAAGCTGGAAGAGTATATTTAGACCCCCACGTATCCTTGTGGGTGCTATCTCAGACAAAAACAGAGGCACCGCCTATTCAAATTCAAACTTTTATTAGTAAAATGAGTAACTAACATAATTGTCCATCTCTACAAGCATCGCTCGATAATAGATAAATCTGACAGTAGAAACATTGTCAATAGGGTCACATTTTCGAATCCACTTCCGAATTCAAAATAAAACAACATACCCGTCTCTCTTTAACATGCATACGACTATGATATAGAGTTAAGGTCAGTCTCATAAGTTATTATTTTATAATAATATTATATAAAATTTTGTTATCTAAGTGAATCAACTCAGTAATTAAGATTGAACAAGTAAAGTCAAAGTGCTAGGTGTTTGAAACTTAAAACTTAAATAATACTACAAAACAGCCTTCACCAGCTAAAATATATACTAACTAGTAAGCATCTTCCAATAAATAATAAAAGAGTAAAGAAAAGGAAAATTTAATCCATTGATTTTTTTGAATCGGAAGGAACAATTAGGTGTCCTTTATGTTTACATCAGCTACAGAGCTTTTCGAACACCCATTTGGAATTTGTAGCCCAAGCAATGACAAAAAGGAGGATAAGATGAAAAAATTATTCAAAAATGCCCATCACACCAAAAAAGACTGTAAGATGCAAACAAATAGTCAACAGAGTTAACTATTCACATTAATCACTTCAAAAAAATAAATAAAATCCAAGAACTTTTCAATGGAAAATGATTATCATAATCAAAAAGAACGATACAAAGAAATTGGGTTTTGCCACTTTTTTCTGGATGAATCCAAGAAAAACATCTCTTTCACAGGATGCTTTCTCAAGTAGAAAAAAAGGCTTGTCACATGTGAAAAAAACTTCAAAAATCAGAATTTAATAAGAGCCAGAACTTTAACACATACAAACATAACTATCATGAGGTTCTCTATCCTGTTCCTGCATATGCATCCAATTCTTGAAAATCAAGGTCCCACTTTCAGTTTTTTTGGGGGGGCAATTCTGGTGGGTGAAAAATTCTAGGTGTCAACAAGGGATTGTATGGCATTTTCATTAAAGATGAAAAAGTTGTGATAAAATTTAATTATGGGTTCAAACTCTTTTTCAATTTTATTGAAGACATCTTCCAAACCTACGGAAACACAACTAACATATCAGTTTCATATGGCTTATCAATTAACAAACTTGATAACGGATAATGGTGTCGGCAAGGCATCATTAAGACAACACTACAATGTATGGCCTATACGTGGATATGACAAGGCAACAAATAGGCATAATTTCCAATCTTTTAGTTACCTGTTAAGTCATTACACGTCCTATATATTTTTTTGGAAAGTGTTTAATGTCCCAAATTGGGACATCCCAATAGGGGCATTTTTGTCTCTTAATTTTAGTTTGTTTATTTTTCCAATACACATTTATTTATCATCAATTTATAATTTATCAATTTTTTATTTACAATTTACACAA
>CANYLF010385117.1:0-14113 GCA_948193215.1 Bocquillonia castaneifolia
TTGAGTGGTTTTGGCTTAATGTATGATAGATTAGTTGATTAAATGCTTATTGAGTTGCCAGCTCACCCCTTGGCATATTTTTCAGGTTCGAGTTAGAAGTTTACGTGCATTTCAGTAGAAGTTCAGGCGGCCAGTGGATAACGAACATTTGGTGCATTTGTTTATGCATTTATATATGTATGCATTTGGCTTTTAAGTTATTGTTTGACATTTGTGTAATGAACTATTTGAAGTGTTATTATAATTGTAAAAGATCTTGAGAAAATGTTTGAATAAAGTTGGTTTTGGTTCAATCTATGTTGATGAAGTTTTCAATGTTGCTTGTTTATAATGATTATTGTATTTTATTATTTGAGAAGTTTGATATATATATTAAGTGTTTTTGAGTTGGTTTTAAGTATGGTTTTACCGAGGAAGTGCAGAAATACTGTTTTGAAACTGTGTTTTCTGTTTTAAAATTTCGGATTTGTGATTTTTGGCTTACAACGATCGTTGCACTATTCACAACGATTGTTGCTAATTTGCAACGAGCTCGTTGCTAGTTTTCCACGAGCTCGTGTACCTTACTGGAATTTTCAGACATTTTCGTGTATTTTACAACGATCACTGTTCATTCACAACGAACGTTGTACAATTCACAACGATCGTTGCACTATTCACAACGATCGTTGCAACCCTATTTTCAGAGAAAAATTTATTTTCGAAGGGAATTTTCAATTGGATTTTAATGTATGATTAATTGCTATCATTATACATATTAACGTGTATTAAATGGTGTTCGATTCGGGTCGTGACACAAACAATCACGAATAAGTATCCAAGGCAAGAATCACCAACAAGCAATTAGTAGTGGATGATTCTATGATTTCCACAGTCTAAATACCCAGAAGATGAACAGGATCTAAAGTACAGAGAGTTTTCTATGGGAGAGAGAATATATAGAGAGAGTGAAAACTTATTTTCACGTACTTTCAATTTCTTGGAGAGAATAGAATGAACCCTTGTTTACTACAGACTCTTAAGTCTGCTTGTATCTACCTAACAAATAGGAATTAAGTTATAGGTTAACCAATGAATTTAATTATGTATTAAATTCTATTTATCATTATGATAAATATAAATGTTATTAATTATCCAATAATTAATTTTCTGTCAGGAACTTATTCCTTTGGGCTTCAGGATACGGGCCTTGACCCGTTATGGGCGGACCAGGTCTACCCATTTAATTCCAACATCTCCCACTCGCATATGATGGAGCACACACTTTCCATCAAATTTCCATCTTCTTCCATACTAGTAAATAGACCTTGTGACCAACATACGATATCAAGAGCTTTAATGCTATAAATCGGTTAAGGATAAAATAGCCTTTTAATGTAGATCTTTTATAGTTTTTATTTGTACGCTATTACCCCGATCGTCATACCACAAATGTCGCCACTCTATGTTTTGATCTCAACCAACTTCTTATTTCCACTATTATGAGTCTGTATCATAATAGGTTTGCCAGTGAACAACAAGAACATGAATGTGATTATAATGGGAATCTTCACTTTTTTAAATATTTAAATCATACAACCTGACTCGCTTTTCTAATGAGACTATCTTATCATGGCTCTTCACCATCTCATTAAAATAGCAAACATCAGACCATATTTTAATAAATATTCTAAAGTTACAAAGAGTAATGTCCAAGAACATTAATAGTTCATGGAAAAGTCTCACACTAGGGAAATTAGTTGAGATCGGCATTAGATATAAGAAATTTCCCATCTCATGGTCACTATAAGCACACATAGTATGCAAATATGTGTGTTTATCCTTTCTTTAAAGGACGCATGTATTTAAAATAACACCAAACAAAAGGATCAATCTAAGAAATGTTATTTCATCCCCCTTTAAGGTACTTAACCATAAAGGCTCCTTTTGGCTTGAACACAAGTTTCAGTGAAAACTACAAATAGTTTGTTCACCTAGATTCTAATTATATAATCAGTATTGTAAACCCTATTTACAATAACTTCTGTGCCTGACAAATGTTTGATATCATCGTATTATGAACCGCTCTTAATAGCACTCCTGCTTTTAAGTTTAAAACATTACCTCATTCTAACTTTTGCCGACACATCAACAAAATTAGAGTAAACACCCGTGTGAGTGGGCCACTTCTCTGTTCCACATGCTCATAACAAATGTTTCACAAAACATTCATGCACAATCATATATTGTCAAATAAACTTCCATACTCTTATTGGAAATCATGAAATCGTCTCACATGAATTAGGAATAAAAATAGAAATAAATTCAAACACTACGCAGACCCGTCTATAGGTTTGATCATGGGATCTACCACCATATCTTGCGTAGTTATATATTCAAAGTTTATTTCTCCACGTGTAACTAGGTCTTTGAGAAAGTGATACTTAATGTCGATATGCTTTGCCTTACTATAGAATTTTGGGTCTTTGGTATAAGCAATCGACGATTGACTATCACTATAGATAGTCAATGGTTCATTTAGGGAATTGATACCTAAATGACTCACGAATCTATTAAGTCAGACTGCCTCTTGTGCTGCGGCTGAAAGTTTCACAAATTCTGCTTCCATTGTTGACAATGCAGCACAAGTTTATTTCTTGCTACTCCAAAATATGGCACCATTGCCATACAAGAAAACAAAGCCTGATGTAGACTTCCTCTCATCTACATCTCTAGCCCAATCAGCATCAGTGTATCCTCTCAATTGCATATTTTTGACCTTGATAACATAAACTGAAATTTGTTGTGCCTTTTAAATATCTCAAGATCCTTTTAACCGCCTTCCAATGTTCTTCACCAGGATTAGATTGATATCCACTTACCATCCCAACGGCATAGTAGATATCAGGTCATGTAAACAACATTGCATACATCAGACTTCTGAGAGCTTTAGAGAGCTGTTGATCTTTTGCAATAGGAGTACACATAGGTTTGCAGTTCGTCATATTAAATCATTCAAGGACTTTATTGATGTAACTCTCTTATGAGAGCGACAACAACCTACTTTCACGATCTCTCAAAATCTTAACACTAAGAATATATGTTGCTTCACCCATGAAATAACCAAGAGGGGGGGGTGAATTGATGCGGAATAGAAAAAAACAAACTTAAATGCTCAATTAAAACTTTCAATCAAATAACAGAAGCAATTCAATTAGTTAAATGCAATGGCAATCAAACTAATTGAAAAACAAAACAAATAATAATTAAGCAAACAAATAAAACAAGCAACTAAAGCAACCAAATTCAATCAAGCACAAATCAATTTGAAAATGTAAAGAGAGTAGGGAAGAGAAATCAAACACATGATTTATAGTGGTTCGGTCCCAACTTGACCTTCGTCCACTTCTCCCAAAGACACTCTTCGGTGTTCCACTAACCATAAATATAAAACAATGGAGATTTCAAGGCTATCTCCAACCTTTACAATGTGAGATTTACAAGGCTATCTCACTACCTTTACAAAGAAGATTTCTAAAGCTATCTTCAACCTTTACAAATGAGTTTTCTAAGGCTAACCCACAAACCGAACTCAAGTGTTTTTATGGCTTACACTCAAAACCCAGAACTCAAGTGTTTTTATGGACACACTTAAAACTTTCCTTATGTTTTAGTGTCTCTCACACAATACAAAAACAAAGTGAACGTTATAAGAAGAAGAATGAAGGTTTTTTCTCACAATTACAACATAAACTCTCAAATAACTTATGAATATTGTTACTCTTAATTGCTACTCTTTCTTCAAGCTTTTGTCTATGTTTTGATGCCTAAAATTCAGTAATCCAAGCCATATGATGACCGTGGCGCTGTACGTTTAGCTTACAGGAGCTAATAAGGTGAGTCACCACCTGAATAGGCATCAGGGAAAGAAATTGGTGAGCGTCTCAATTCACTTAAGAATGCATAAGACACCAAAAAGACACAGAGATTCCAAGATTAGACTTATGCATTCTTAAGGCATGATTCTTTATAAGCAACTCATAGGATTATATCTTCCTTCATTTCCACTACTTCAAGCAAGTAAAACACATAATATACACCTACCTTTTACAACATTTAAGCATGCATAAGTGAGTTTCTATACAAACAAGGATCGATTTTACATTACCAGATCATAATTAATTAAAATTACATGCAAATGGTTAAAGGATATAACACCAACACATCAACACAAACTAGGTTGCTACCATTTTGACTTAGGGATTACCAAATAGCTTTATTAGATTAATTTCATGCATATTTCACCAATTTCTTACCAAAGAAGGTTAGATTACTTACCTTTTAGGTACATTCAACGTGAAATTTTTGTACACAGAAGTTGCAAAGCACCAGGGAACCTTACCAGAGACCAATGCCACTCCTTGCCACAAAATGCACCCAACACCACTCTTGGGAGCGGCATTGGTCTCAATCTACCCCAATCAATGGCGTCGCCACACACATGCACAGGGGATAACAGAAAATGTAGAAAAATGCAACTTTCGGGCTTACCAGACCTCAAAAATTGATGAAAAACTCAACCAAAACATCAATGCATGATGCAAACAACCTAAAACAAGCGCCTATATGGCACAACCCAACCTAGCATTCATCTAAACATCATATGGCAGGAAATTAGCATTCACAGTAAACATACAATGCATAATCTTATGAAAACTATGAATCAAGCTCTCAAATCATTAAAATCATTTTTAAACAATCCAAAGCAACTTAAAACAACTTCAAAATAATTGAAACAAACATTATAGCAGGTAAATTGACCATATGCATCATGCCAATAAGTTACAGTAACCATACATCAAATGTAGTAAGCATACAACGTACTAACTTTTATGGAAATCAACTGAAATCAATTATAATGCACAAAATCACTTTAAAAATCATTTAAATGTCATAAAAACATGTATTAGATCAACAAAACATCAAATCATAGCATTTTTAAAAGATCAATTAGTGAATTTCAATTGAAATTGAAATGAACGTGTAATATACTGTAACTTTTGAAATCAATTCCAATAATTTTGATTTTGATTAAAACATGTTAGAATTGTCTAAAAAACATAAAACACAATCTAAAATAAATTTTAGAATCAAAATCATAAAAAAACAAGAAATTGAAAAAAACCATGTACAATGCACTAAAAACAGGTAGAATTTAAAAACAATCATAAACAGTTACTAACAATCACACAATCATGCCTTAAAGCACTTTAACTGAATAGATATTACATATACACATGTTAAGAATCAATAAAACAAAACTCGAATGAAAAATGCAAAAGATACAATACGTACGTTCAAAACAACTTTCACGGCAAAATTGAGCAGATGAATATTTTGATGCATATAATGAATGAATCCAAATCCAATAGGCAGCCAAGCTTTGAATAGAACTTCTATGAGAAGGCTTGATTTCCCTCAGTTGTGAGTTTTTTTTTTGGCTTTTTCTATTATTATTAATCACGTATTGTTCTTTCTTTTTTATTTTCTCTCTCCCAAAACACTTATAGAAGCTTTTCTCTTTTCTTTTAAATGTTTTCTCTCCAAGTTTTGCCAACCTCCTAAAATTTCAGCCCCTGTAGAAGAAAATGAGTGTGTCTTTTATAAGCAGTGACTCTAATGCTTTGCTTGTTTTCTAAGCAAAAGAGGTTTTCAAATTTGAACTGGTGATGGATGCAATCAAATCTTCTGTTAATTGATTTGAAATTTGAAAGAACCGATTAATGCAAATCCAATTTTTAAATTTCAAATTAGAAGTGAGCTCCTATAAGTTTTAAGGAAAATAATAGACTTAGGCTCTTAATCAATTTCAAGCCCAAAAGAGCTTAATTAATTACTTAAGAGGCCAACCCATAAGATTTAAATGAAATATGAAGCTCATTCCAACCTTTAAAACCATAATCTAGGCCCAAACATCACACTAAGGCCACTAATATGGCAGTAGATGTTCTAAGCCCATTATGGAGCCTTAAACATCAGAATTAGAAAAAATGCATTAGAGACAAAAACGTGCAGAATGGCCCAATTTCCTAAACGACTTAAGTTTCAAGCCATTTTGAGGCTTGTATAAAAAGATATGATGAAAACAATGCATGATTTTATTTCAAAATGATCTTTCTAACTTAAAACAATGCACTTTCACATCTGAAATACATTTTGAAACATCACATGATCAAAATGAGAGCCATAATCACTCTACTTACACCTTTGTGACATAAGTGATCATCATTGGGAACTCCGAGCTGCTTCCCTATTCCTACATCCAAAATTAGGTGTCTACAGCCTGCTAGGGTGAAAACCTCACAAAGAGGTGCCCTAGGCAAAAAGACAAGGCCAAAAATAAAAAAAAGCCTGATGATTTGAAAACCCCTGTGGGCGACTCATGCAAAAGTTAAGCCAAGGCCTGCTAGGGTGAAAACCTCACAAAGAGGATCCTTAGGCAAAAAGATAAGGCCAGACAATGAATAAAGCCTGATGAGTCGACAACCCATCCTTGGGCGACTCATTCAAAAATTAAGGCAATAAACAAATAAAAGCTCGAAGAGTTGAAAACCTATCAGTGAGGAGCTCACACAAAAATGAAACCCATGAAAAACAAAGGAAACCAAAAATTCAAACTTGAACCCAAAAGCTGAAACCTAGAAAACAAGACACCCATTAACAAAACTCCTCTAAGCAAGGGGCAAGGGGCATCCCATTCCATCCGATAACTTTAAAAGGCCATACCAGACAATAGGCAGGGGGCGCCTCATCTAGTCCAGGACCCAAGCAACCACAGTCTTCTATCCGAGCTGACCCAAGCACTTCAAATCATAATCTAGCTCAGACTCAGAAACCACCATCGCCAGACAGGAGCAATCATCTTCGCTGACCAATGGTAACATGATGTTGACATAGCTTTACTAACACTCTTTATTTAATACATGATCAATCGTCACACTCTAGAATAAGCATTCACACTACATGCCCATATCACAATTGCATCACAAATTCACACTAGACAGGAAGGCCAGCAACGAGTGGCTGAAATCACTTAGAACCATATACCATGCATGACATGCATACAAATTGCATTTTGAAACAGGTCAAACAGCACGGGACCAAACAAAGAACAAATGAATCAACGGCCGAACGAGGCTAAAGCAAAGAACTTGCTGCAACAAGTACAATATCCGAAGTGACAACAATAAATCAAATCATACCGCCTGGGTACCCACAATGGAAAGGGAAGGCAACCTGATACAGAAATCCAGTATGTGAGCAGACACAGATGTGGGAGTAATTGGTCACAAGCTGACATGGACTTCCTGAATGAGTCAGAAGAATGAAACAATGGGAAACTAGGGGCAGGACGAATCTCCTCCCATCCACCCATATTCAGGTCAAGATATCCCCAAACAGAGCAGCGCCTAACTATTGATACCTAGGGGCAAGTCAACGCCTCCTAATTACCAACTGAGGACAACATCATATGAGCAACCTTAGCAATGACTCGCCCAATGAGTGATTGGCCTCAAAAAAGAAGATAATCGGCCAGACCGATACCATAGAGAAATCATAATCTTCTCACAACTGAGAAGAATATCAGGAGCAAATCTTAGAGGCAACAAGACACCTCCTACTATCCAAAGACTTTCGAGGAAATAACAAAGTCTTATTCATCACTCAGCAAATTCAGGACAACAAGTCACCTATGAAAGATTGCAAAACACTTAAGGGGCAGCGGGTCACCCTCAAAATATTAGAACTTTCAAGAAGAGAACAACTCCGTAACGATGACAAGCCACCTTCAATTGGAGAATTTCTGGTGATAGCAAGCCGCCTTCAGTGATAAGAACACAGGTGATAGCAAACCACCTTTAATCTCAGCTAACATCGGGTAGTAGCGAACCACCCTCATCCCTAACAAACCCAGAAACATAACCGGTAGTGAGCCATTTTCAACAATCACAGTTGGCAATGAGCCATCTTCGACAATCATAGTTGGTAGTGAGCCATCTTCAACAATCACAGTTTGTAGCAAGCTATCTATAAAGACCTCAGGCTATAACGGATCACCCCATGTTCAAACACTCAACCGGCAGCGAGCCATCCAATAGGCAACAAGCCACCTCTAGTAGGCTCAAAAGCACAACCAGTAGCGAGCCATCTTCAATAAGCAAAGTGTCCTCATAATACTAGGTGATAGCAAATCACCATAAGTATAGTCGGTAGCAGGCCACCTTCAGCAAGCTTAAACACATCACTGGCAACGGGCCATCCCTAGCAATCTAGGGTGATAGCAAGTCACCTTTTACTCAAGATGATCCACCCAGCAACGAGCCACCTCTAGAACCTCAGGTGATAGCAAGCCATACTTCATTTAGAAGCACAATTGGCAACGAGCCACTTTCAACAATCCCAATGACAGTAAGTCACCCTCTACCTAGGAGTACAATCGATAGCAAGCCAGCCCTAATAAAACTAGGTGATAGCAAGTCACCCTTTTACTCAGAGATATAGTCCGCAGCAAGTAGCCTTCAACCTTACAACTCTAGGTGACAGCAAGGCGCCCTCAACCTTGACAAGTACATCAATGGCCATCCACCTTGGAAATCTCAGGCGATAGCAAGCCGCCTTTATCACTAGGAAGACCAAGTGGCAGCAAGCCACCTTTAGAATTTCAGGTGACAGCCAGCCGCCTCAAGCACAGATTTGAGATGATGACAAGCCACCTTCAGCCTTGGAACGTCAAGTAATAGCAAACTCCCCTGACTATGAAATCTTGGGTGATAGCAAGCCGCCCCCAACCTTACAATTTCAGACGACAACAGGTGACAGCAAGCCGGCTCCGATTCCAGAGTCCCAAGTAATAGTGAATCACCTCCCACTTGCCAAAATCCTAGGTGAAAACAAGACACCACCAAACACAAATCTTAGATGATAGCAAGCCGCCACTAAACACAGATCCCAGGCGACAGTAAGCCGCCCCTTACACTTAGAAATTCCATGACCACAACAAACTACCTTTGACAAGCTCCAGGCAAAACTAACTAGCTTCATAGGATTCTAGTATCCTAGATTTTTCGGGTGAATCCCGACGTCCATCTCGATCGTCAATGATCTAGGTTCCTTTATCTAGTCGATTGAAAGCATCCTAGAATTTTTGAGTGAACCCCTACATCCATCTAGTTGCCAATGACTTAGATTCCTCATCTAGCAGAGCTAGAAGTGTCCTAGATTTTCTGAGTAAGTCTTGATGTCCATCTAGATAGCCAGTGATCTAGATTTATGTGTCTAGTAGATCAAGAGCATCCAAGACTTTCTGAGTAAATCCTGATGCCCATCTAGATCACCAATGATCTAGATTTCTATGTCTAGTCGATCGAGAGTATCCTAGATTTTTCAGGTAAACCCCCACATCCACCTAGATCACCAAATGATCCAGGTTCCTTTGTCCAGTCGATCGAAAGCATCCTAGACTTTTCAGGTAAATCCCAACACCCACCTAGATCTCCAATGATCTAGATTTCTGTGTTTAGTGGATTGAAAGTATCCTAGATTTTTAGGGTAAACCCCAACTTCCGCCTAGATCGTCAAATGATCTAGGTTCCATTGTCTAGTTGATCGAAAGCATCCTAGACTTTCTGGGTGAACCCCGACATCCATCTAAATCGCCAATGATCTAGATTTCCTTGTCTAGCGAAACCATAAGCATCCTAGACTTTCCTGGGCCAAACTCGACATCTCCTAAGATGACAATGTCTTAGGTTCTCAGTCTAGACTGACCAAGCATGTCCTAGACTTCTTCTGATTAGTCCCGATAAAGTTGGATCGAATGTCTTCTAAAACCTAGTCTAGAAAAACCAAGTGTCTTAGACTTAACAGGGAAAATGACTATCTCCCAACACCTTTGAAGAGTTTTTCAAATCACTTGGGCAATGTGCTTCATAAGTATCCTTAGATATGTTTTCTTTGCCATTCGCTTATTCATTCAAATAGTTTCTAAGCTCTAACAAAGTAGGGGCAAACTGTAGACACTGAATTTTGGGATACTAGATCTTTTGTACTAAACCCAAAGACTTTAGGGCAAACTAATTATTTATAAGATTTATCCTATGTAAAGATACTGTCCTGAACACCAAAGGTCTGGCCGAACCATTAGATGAACTTGGCTAGGCCCAAAAGCCCGTCCCAAGACAAGTGAAGGTCCAGCCGGACCTTTGCATTCATTCGGCTTGATCTTTGCCCTAGGCTTGTAGGGGTTATCATGATTATTCACTAAAGAGCGGTGATTTGACAATACAGCAGTAGGCTTACATGCTCCTACTGCTCTACACTATAAAACCCTTGCTTTAACACCTTGCAAGGGGAGAGGCACTTGTTATCACTTACACAGACACACTACTTCAAGACTAAGTAACAAATCCTTCAGTAAGAGAGAGAGGAGAGAAGAGGGAGCACAGCTTCATCGTCTCCGATTCTCTGATGATTTAACAAAACGGTAACAAACTAAGAGTTCAATGATCATAAGGATCATTTTAGCATCCATACATTATAAAAACAATGTTTTAGTTGTATCATTCCATTAATATTCTGATGTTTTAAGTTACTGTTACTTTGCATTTTTGCATATAACTAAGCTTTTCTTGTGTTTCTTACATGCATGGGCTCCTGAGGATAAGGTGATGCGTTAAAAAGGAAAAGGATGTAGATTTGGGGCTTAACCAAGCAAAAGTAGGTCCAAACCTGTCTCTGGACCCCTAATAGACATGATCTATAACAACTTATTATGCTCAAGACTTGGAGTCTCTTTAGGCTTTAAGAGGTTTTATTTATATCTTTTGTGTATTATATTCGAAAGGCATGTAATAAACAGGTCAAAACCTAGAGAAACACCATCCAGCACCAGCTTATAGGTCCGACCAGATCATCACGAGCCCAAGGTACTCATCCGATCGAACCTTTGGTCATCCGGTCAAATGATCAGGGTTCAATCGGATGTCCCACCTGCTTCGGTTATTTTTAAAGAACTTGGGGCTAGCCCAAACGAAGATCCGACCAAACCATCATCAAAGGTCCGGCCGGACCTCCACGCATGGCTATGCACAAAACATCAACCAATGGTCGGGACGCTCAAACTCTTCCAAAGCTTCAAGGTTGATTGATAAGTCCTCTCTCGGATGAGTCAGTCGATCAGTAAAATTTTCTAAACTCTGTTTAAATTTATAGTTAATCATCTAAAACTACTATGAATAATTAATCAGACATTTACAATAAACAAAACCCAGTAATAAGTATAATAAAATGGTAGAAACTCATTTCATCTTTCCTTTCCTTAAGGGTACATATATATTACTGCCATTCTAATACTTCGGGTAAATAATAAATCTATTAATGTGTAAATATTAACTTATGAATAATTGTAAAGTCTATTAGAAACTGACTACGGTTGTGGTGCATGTAAGTAAATAAGATAATAATCCACTTAGCTGACCATTATCAAAATAAGCAGTAACTAACCAATACAGCAATCAGCACTCAATTAATCAGGGTTAACTGCAATGGACCTAATGGAGGGCTAAAATTGATTAGAAACAATATTAGGCGTGCTTATTCATTGCATCCTACTTTTCGGGTGATTTATCGCTTTATATTATTCATCACTGGTAGGAAATAATGACCTTATTACTTAATTAAATGGGAAATTGCCCCAGGAATGGATGACGCATTCCGAACCTAGAAATCATCTGGTGTGATGACGAATGGGGATTCCTGAGAAATCTATCTGTTTGTTAATCTAGATGATCCCAATGCAATTCGGGTGGCGACTCCACAACTGTTTTTATAAAATTCTAAAAATCCATCTAGTGAGTCTGTCGCCATTGCCATTGGACACCAACCGACGGGCAGGTCCCAGGCGCTCTGTCCATAACTCATGTAATTAAATATATATCCATGATATATAAATTGAAACATATTCATTTAGTCACCAAAATTAACCACAAAATTACAGAAAAATAATACAAATAATTGAAAATTTTCTAGAATAGAAAACACATTTTTCTAAATTTTAAATAATTTTAAATTAATTTTAGAAGCTTAAAAGCTTCAAAAGATCATAATAAATACACTAGATGTCCAAAAAATTATTTAAAAAATACCAAAAAATAAAAAAAAATTTAAAATATTTACTGAAAAAAAAGCAACACGTATAACGAGGTCCCACACGCCACACGTGCTTGGAGGGGAAAGGAAGGGCCATGTGGCAGCGACTGGTTGGTTGGAGCATGGCTCCAGCGTCCACGCGCAATGCGCAACCCGTGGATACGCTGTCCTAGGGTTTTCGGGTGTTCCAAACACGTTGGTGAGGTCAGATTTTTAAAAAAAGTCTCGAAATACATGTTTCGTACAAAAACATACACTTTAAGGCATTAAAAACACTTTTTCAAAAAATGATGAAGAGTCACATCAAGCAAAAAAAATCAAAATCTAGTGGTCCATGGCTATTTATCCATTGGACAAAACGTTTACATAAAAAACACTATAAAGAACCATTAAAAATACCATATACAATGTACAAAACACTGTAATAACCTTATTAAACATGTTATAAAAAATGATTAACAAATAATCATGCCACAAATTTCAGAAAACTCAGATCTGAAAATTAAAAAATATATATATATAACATGCCAAAAACTCAAAAAAAAAAAAGAATAACTAATCTGTACAAAATAGGTCGTAACAAATCAAAAAATGTCAAAAATAGTCGAATCACGTCAGGTTGTAAAACGTCAAAATGGGTCAAATCGCGTCAAATCTCAAAACGTTGAAACTCATCGAATCGCTTCAAAACTCGATTAGCATTGAAAAAATCCATATCTTTAAAAAATCCAATTTTTATAAATCAATGTAAACCTTTTTGATGTCATGTCAAAGTAAAACAAATCAAAGCTACGGCTCCGATACCAATGAAAGGATTTTATCGTATATACCCAAGCACATGCAAATACAAATATAGAAGGTTAGGACTTTGAATACTAACGTCAAGCAAAGCTCAAATCTATCTTTGTACCAGTGGAATAACAGATCTGGAGTTTTACCAAGTCACGAACAATCATGAACAAGTATGCAAGCCAAGAATCCCCAACAATCAATTAGCAGGAGATGATTCTATGATTTTCACAGTCTAGATTCCCAGAAGATGAACAGGATCTAAAGTGCATAGAGTTTTGTATGGGAGAGAGAACATTGAGACAGAGAGTGAAAACTTTTTTTCATGTACGTTCAATTTCCTAGAGAGAATAGAATGAATCCTTATTGACTACAGACTCTTAAGTCTACTTGTATCTAAATTCCTAACAGATAGGGATTAACTTATAAGTCAACCAATGAATTTAATTATATATTAAATTCTATTTATCACTAAGATAAATATAAATGTTATTAATTATCCAATAATTAATTTCTTGTCAGGAACTTATTCCTTTGGGCTTCAGGATACGGGCCTTCACCCATCATGGGCAGACCAGGTCTGCCCATTTAATTCCAACAATTAATTAAATATATTTATTAATTATTAATTATAAATAATTAATAATTATATATTTATCTTAGTCACTAATTATATATAATTAAAAAAATATATTTATTAATTATTATGTAATTACTAATTAAATATATTTATTAATTACAAATAATTATACAATATTAATAAAAATAAATTTATTAATTATTATGTAATTATTAATTAATCATTATATATTTATATTAATCACAAATTATATATAATTAATAAACATATATTTATTGATTATTATGTAATTGCTAATTAAATATATTTGTTAATTATTATTAATTAAATACAATTATTAATTACTGATTATACATAATTAGTAATTATATATTTATATTAATAACTAATTATATAAAATTAACAAAAATATATTTATTAATTATTATGCAATTACTAATTAAATATATTTATTAATTATTATGTAATTATTAATTAAATATAATTAGTAATTAGTAATTATATGTAATTAATTACTAATTGTATATAATTAATAAAAATAATTTTTTAGTTATTATG
>CANYLF010385239.1:0-13150 GCA_948193215.1 Bocquillonia castaneifolia
AATTAACAGAACCTAGAATTATTAATTTGATTGGGGATAATGTTTTAATAAATCTAGAGCATATTAAGGGCATGTAATTATGATTCTGATAATTGATTTTCTAATAAGATTAATTGCCACTACAAGAAATTACCTTATCTATGACGGACGAGGCCGTCGCAGATTGCTAATTTTTCATCGTAAATAAATATCTGCGATGGCTTTTGTGACGTTACAAGAAAACGCATCACAGATTTTTCACGCATGAGAGAATGAGTCCGTCGTAAATTTCGCAATGACATTTGCGACGGCGTGTTAGATGGCCGCAAAAAACCCAAAATTGGAGACCAAATCTACGACAGCGTCTGCATCAGATATGTCCATCGTAAAATAATTGCAACGGATAAAGTTCATCACAAAAGTAGAAAAAAAATACAAAAAAATTGAAATTTACATCGAATTTTACATGGGATCAGTCCGTCGTAAATAGTTTTGCAACGGACTGGTTCAACACAAAATCCGATGCAAATTTTAAAAATTTTCAATTTTTATTTATTTTTTTATTATTGATTGTCATTATTCAGTTTAATCCTGTTTTACATGTTTTGCAGTAATATATACTAAAATGTATTATATTCCGTAATCAAAAATTGAAATTGAAACTGAAACTGAATTGATAAAAAATAATCAATGATAAAATGTGAAAATATATCAACAAATGATATATAAAAACCTAATGTAATAAAATGGAAAATCGATAACCAAAAATTATACTAAAGATCAGAAATGAAACTAAATGTACTGTATGTGCAAGAAATGAATAAAAAAAACCTAAGGTGCTAGAGGCATAAAAGGATCTGATGGTGCTGCAGAGGTAGGAGGGTCTGATGCTCCATTCGAAGTATGTGCTGGAGCTACTGCTGATGTAGAAGTCACCAGCTGGGATGTAGTAGGTATAGTAGGTGGGTCCTTCTTGTAAATGAAAGGTTGTGGAGGCTGAACATAAACCTGTGGGAAAACCAAAACTGGGACCTGCACACCAGTCTGTCACACCACTATAGCTAAAATGTCAAGGTGTGTTCGATAACGCTGGTCCAACACTTGTATCACGTCCCTTGTGATCTCAGCCCGTAGATACTGGTCCATTTAACTCAACTACACCTGCGACAGGACCCGAAGTTGGTCCAACTCTCTCTGAACCTCGGCTTGCATGACGACCTAAAAGGCAAGATCAGCATGATAACTGTAGTCGGAGGGCGGGCGGTGGAGGTTGCTATGATGTAGAAACTAATGATGGAGCAGAGGATGCAAAACCATAGTACGAATCAGCCGTTGATCCCAGTTCATAGACCCGTGACTTCTTCATCATCAGTCATAACCTTCTTTGCCGTCGCCTTGAGCTCCATAAAACGTTCTTACAATAATTGGAAGTTATGATTTGATACAATTAAAGCAGGTGAAAGTAGTTAAGTTAGAAATATTGTAAATGATAGCAAATCTGTAAGAAATACTTAAGTAAAATCAAGAATGACTTATATAAATTGTCATTGATCTCTGATCAATGAACCATGTCCTATCCCTATCGGTGTTCATCTCCATGAAGACCCGGAGGTGGTAGGAGCCTCTCCCGTTTCAGCCTCCTAAAACGAAATATTTTTGCATCAGTTGCATCTTATGTACAAGTAATTAAAAAAATTAAAAGCAATATTTATTTACTAATGTAAAATTAATGACTTACTATGGTAGCAGCATGTTCAGCATATGATCGGCTGCCCCCTATGTGTTGCGAACCTCTTGTACCTGGGCCAGCCGGCTCACACATCTTGTTCCTCTTCGTAGTAGAGGACCTGATCTCCTAACCCTCCTTCGCCTACTCTAACTCCTAAGCCTTCCAGTTGTCCTCTTGAATGCAATCTCTTTTAATCCTCTCGTACCTTAGATTATAGAGGAAGTTAGTGTATTGGTTGGCTGCTTGGCATTCCCATGTCTTCCTATATTCAGTATTAGGCACCTCACATCTCCAGGTTTTCTAATAAAATAAATAGTCAGTATAAAACACAATTGAAAGTAAGTATAAGTAAATAAAATTGAATAAATATTATAAGTAAATAAAAATTGAATAAATATTACTACAAACTCCTTAATGTAAAGTTGTATCTGCTCATGTGTAAGCTTGTTCCAGGTGTATCCTTCTTTGAACTGCTTCTTCTGGAAGCAGCTAGCTATAGCTCTGGATGTCTGCTGAGTAGGCTTTAATTTCCTACACAAAACATCAAAGTGATAAACAAGTATAACTATAACAATTGATAACAATGAAACAATAAAAGGCCAATGATAAAATTACTTACTTTCCTTTGTTGCCCAGCCAACAAAGCTACTTCCCCTCAGTAGGGGGAGCATCAGCTGGAGGTGTTGAAGAAGAAGATGGTGCATCCTCAAAAGATCATGTAGAAGATGAAAATGGTCCAAAACTACCTTGACCTGCTGAAGGTGGTCTGGCCCCACCTCGATTCGCTTGAGTCGCTCGAGGCTGTGCAGCTACTTGAGGCGATCGAGGTCTATAATAAGGTCTAACTGCTAATGAAGAAGGCACAGTAGATAATGGCAGAGGTGGAGTAGAAGACATAACCAGATGGCTGGAGGGTGTAATGGGACTGGAAGAAGATGAATGTACTGCAGTAGAAGATGCACTAACTGGAGAAGCAGAAGAAGTACTGAATCTAGTAGTGGAAGGGACTATGATAGGAGGAGGTGGTTTGGAAGTAGTACTAGCTACACCCATAATAGGCGAAGGAGGAGCAGTAGTACTACAAGATGCAGCAAGAGTAGTAGGGGCCTCTAACGGCTTTGTGGGCATCACAATTGGCAACACCTCTTGTGAAGACTGTGAAAGTGGTGCATCAGTACCAGTGGTGGGTACTGGCTATGAAGTAGTGACAAGCTCCTCATCCTCATCAACAACACGAGCCTCGCTCCCGATCCTCTTGTCCATCGGGTCGACTTTGGTGCAACAATCCTTTTACCTTTGCCACCTTTCATGCATGAACAACATAAAAAAATAGCAAACAATACGTCAGTGAACATAAATAACAACTTATTTGTTAGAATGCATTGAATTATAGGTAAAAACATAATACTTTGAAAATAATAATCATTACATATACTTAATTAGGATCATCTGCGACAAGTTCATCTGAATCAATTTCTTTTTTAGATTCCTCTATAGATGTCTCATATTCAAACTTTCTTCTTCTTCAACCTTTGCTTGTTCGTGATCAATAATTTCCTCAAACTCTTAATCCGGGTCAACTAAATCAAGGCATTCATCATCTACTTCTACAATATCAAGTCGATTTTCATCATCCAACTCTTCTTGGTAGGGGGCTATAATGACATCTGACATCAAAGACTCATGCATGTCAATATCACCCCGGGCATTCACCTTACATACTGCCCACCAATTTTCCTTGTTCTTCTTCTTACTTGGATATTTACAGAAATACACTTGAGCTGTTTGGGCTGCTAACACAAATAATTCATATTTCTTAAATCACCTTCAAGTGTTAACCTCAACAAGCTTATATTTCTTATGCATAGTTATTCCTCTGTTTATAGTTGGATCATACCAATCACACTTGAATAAAATTGTTCTTTTAGTTAGTTCACCCAAGTACTCTAACTCAACTATCTCATTTAATATGCCATAATAATCGTTCTCGGGAGCACTGTAGTTTGTCCCTTTAATGCAAACAACACTATTAGTTGTTGTCCAATCACATCCATATGAATCGATATGAAACTTGTACCCATTCATAATATATCCACTATAAGTAATGACTTGTCTGAGAGGACCGTATGATAAACTACAAATGTATTCGTTTGAAACTTCATTTTTAGATTCAAGAACCTATATTTAAAATGAATGTATATTAGACATTTATTCAACATTTGCTCACTTATGGATATTTAGTGTAAATGAACTTACATATGTGTGAAACCAAGCTGAAATTTAGTATCAAGCTTTGTATGAACCTCAGTGTCTAAGATTTCAGGATTCAGTATACGTAATGCCGCAACGTATATCCTATTCAATCCATATCAATGTGTTAATAACAAGTTATTTACAAAAGATTACAATTATGTTTTTAATATTTATCTTGTAACTTCTTACTTCATATATTCAACCACTTCCGGATAATTTAAGAGAACATAAGTATGTGCAGCATGATACTCTCTATCTGTTAGCAGCCTCCTTGAAGATTGACCAATTGGTCTACCTGGAGGCCTGAATATTGATAATAGATCCTCCTCATCTGAATAATTGTCCTCAACGGTAATTTCATTCCAATGAACTAGCCAAGTGAGTGAAGGTCCCTCGTGTTCAAAGTAAAAAGAAGCAAACTCGGCCACTTCTTCCATTAAGTATGTGTTCGTAATTGAACCTTAAACTCTACTCTTGTTGGTCATTTTTCCCTTAAGCTTTCGTAAGTATTTGTATACAACAACAAATGTTACAAAGAATGCTTTGAAATTCATTAATTAGTTTATAAGAACATTAAAGTTACCTCTTAAATGGATACATCCATCTGTAATGGATTGGTCTAGCTAAACTAGCTTTAAATGCTAGATGCACAAGTAAATGTTTCATGGAATCAAAGAAACTCGGAGGGAATATACATTCCAGTTTGCACAAAATAATGGGAATATCATTATTTAACTGATCTAAGTCAGTCGACATTAGAGATGTCTGAGTCAATTCCCTAAAAAAACAAGCACAACTCTGTAATAGCCTCCCAAATAAAACAACGCAAGAATTCCTTTAATGCAATTGGCAAAAGTCGTTGCATAAATATATGACAATCATGACTCTTCATTCCAAACATTTTCAGCCTATTTGCATCAACACATCTTCCCAAATTCGAAGCATAACCATCCAAAAACTTCAATTCTCTCACCTGGTTAAATAGTATCTGCTTCAATTCCTAATCCAGTACATATGATGCTTTAGGATACATCCTAATCCGTTGATCCTTTGCTAATTGAGGCCTCCTACAAAACTCATTCAACTCATCCCTGGACTTTGTAGTGTCTTTCGTCTTTCCCGGGATGTTCAACACCGTGTTGAAGATATTGTCAAAAATATTTTTCTCGATGTGCATCACATCAAGATTGTGTCTAACAAGGTGTTTGCTCCAGTAAGGAAAATCCTAGAAAAAACTCTGTTTGTTCCAACAAACAGTCTTTGTAATCGAGCCATTCACCTTGTCTGAATCAAGCTCCGTTACCTTCATCAAACCAAGAGAACTCAACTCATTCAAAACAACTTCACCCCTTTAGTAACTCATTTGTTCTTCTAAAATTATTAACATTCCTCCACCAATTATGGTCCGGTGGTAGGAATTTATGGTGGTTGTCAAACCACAGTGTCTTCCCACTTTTGGACAGACTGAAAGCTTCCAAATCGTCCGTGCTGTAAGGACATGCTAGCCTCCCTATCGTACTCCATCCTATTGGCATAGAATACTCAAGGAAGTCATTAATCATCTACATCAATGTAGCTTCAACTGAAAATCCTACTTCCTATCACAGTCATACATTTGCACACCAGTTTCCCACAACTGTTTTAATTCAACAATTAAAGGCTGAAGAAACACACCAATCCTTCCTTTTCGGATTCCTCGCCCTTGGGCATAATACAATCAGAAACATAAACTCATCCTCCATGCATATACCAAGAGGTAAATTATAAGGGGTAAGAATAACAGGCTAGGTTGCATATTGCTGACCACGTTGGCCAAATGGTTGGAACCCATCTGAACACAATCCCAGTCAGACATTCCTCACTTCATTTGCAAATTTAGGAAATGTACTATTGAAGTATTTCCATGTCAAAGAGTCTGACAGATCACACATCTTTCCATCTTCCTGCACATGTTATGAATGCCATCGCATATTACCCGCAGTAACCTTGGAGGCTTACATCCTATGTAATCTAGGAGTAAGCCATCGTATATTACCCATATTAGCCTTGGAGGCATACATCCTCTGTAATATAGGAGTAATTAGGAAGTAATACATCATCTTGTAAGGAACATTCACCTTCTTTTTAGCCAACCCTTTTTTTAGTGGCTTGAACTGCTGATTTCCACATATCTTGCATGATTGAAGTTCACTATCCTCACCCAATAAATCATGCAATTATTCATACAATAATCAATAACCTCAACTGGGAGGCCCAGTCCCCGCACAAATTTCTTTGTGCCATAAAAGTCATAAGGCATCACGTTCTGCTTAGGAATGATTTCATGGAAAAACTGACTCCACTCATTATACTCCGCCTTGCTTTCCTAAAAATAACACTTAATTTCCAACATTCTTATAGTAGCCGGCAATGTTGAACGAGTGTCATTCCCAATCTAAACCTCCTACTCAGCATATTGCATCATTTCATAAAATTGTTGTGCTTGAGGATTTGGATCCTCTTCAACATATTCCTGATCAACTGCCCGTTCAGGCTGAAAAAGATTTTGAAATAACTCTGGCCCTATAGCATCCATAACCATTCTCTGGTAAGCATTAACCTTCTCATTCTCAAAAGCTTCCACATTCACATCATTAGGCGGCATGAAATTCTCCACCATCTGTTCCACTTCGCCATGGAAATTACAGGTAGTGTACTCTACAACAAACGCCCTCTTCTTCAAATGTTGTTTCAGAGTCTCAACATCCCGATATGGTTTATCCTAATAGCTCACAAATTTACGTGGACACTTTATCAATTCACCACTCATACATTCTGGATGTCATAGTGCAAACCATATGAATCTCTGCTCAACCATATTCACCCAATCAACTGATATCTTTTCATTCACAACCCTTCCCTCATACATCCAACTACGATCCTCACTCATTTCTTTGACCTTCATAACACAAACTAAACGGAAGAATTAAGTTTGGTTATTTTTAATTAATAATACGAATGGTTGAAGTTTCGAAAAAGTTTAATTATTCGAAGCCTCAACCATTCAAACAACATTAATCATATTCAATTCACATTAATTTTTGGGTTTATATGCGCAATGCATCCTAAAAACTCCACCTACCTACTTATTAAAGCAAGCACTCCAAGGTTTTAGCCCTATCTCATTTGTGAAATTAACATCTATAACTTATCATGATATATGAAAATAAAAGAATCTCGGGTAGCCTTTCAGCGTGGCTCTCCAGATGCATGATTGATTATATATTTTGAATAATGTCATAGAATCAAATAAATGATTCGAACATCACTCGTCATATATAAAAATATGCATCAGGAGAACAACTCGCCATTAAAAGGCACCCAAAATTCTAACCGTTCTCATATATTTTCTACCATGATAAATTAAATAAATGTCAAGTTCATAAACTGTCCATAGGGACAATCCAATATCCTAGAATTACATCTAAGGATACTAGACAATAATTCTACGGTTTCACGACATGATCACATTAAAACGACAGGTAACAACCGTTCTAACTTTAAATTCAAAGTTTGTTATACAATTTTACTTCAATTATATTGAATTACATTATATCAATGCATTTATGATGCAATCGATTTAGATTTACTATATTTATTTGAAATATAGCTAACTCGGTTGCAAGGATGATGTAAACCGAGTAATTTATTCTTTCGCTGCAAGGACGATGCACATGAATACAATTAACAGCTCAATTGACTTTATTTATTAGTTGTAACAAAGATGTGAATGAATATCTTAAAATTTTAATCAGTTTATTATTAATTTTAAATTTATATACTTTATAAAGAAATTATTTCAAAGCAAAGAGGATGCAATCAAAAAACAAATTCATTTCAGTTCTTTTTGTGTCACCTATAGTTTCTAACTTATTGAGAATCTAACGTAAAATCTACCAAAATTTCGGCAGAGTCTCCCCTATATCTGGATATATCTCCCCAAAAAATGGGGTCGTTCCTATAATAAAAAATACACTTTTATAATTTTCTTACAATGCTCAACCTGCCAGATATTACCCAGACTCAATCAACACAAATTTCACAAACCTAAATCTAGCAGCAAATGCAAACATACATTATTTCATCATTTCACAATCCTAAATCTACCATCACATTTTTACATATTGATTTACTATACTATTTAAGCTAGTTAAAGCTAAAAATCCTCACATTTATAAAGAATTTATGCCAAATTAGCATAAATATCAATTCTATAATTTATTTTACTTTTGAGGAAGATTTATGCTTAATTTGGTGTTAAATTGATTATAAATCAACCCCGTTTCAATGCGCTTTAATATGTTTTAATTTAATTCAATGTCCAATTGAGTGTTTCTCACACTAATTTTATGATATTTTATTAATTCACGCTGATAGGAGCGCATGGGTTCGAACCGAAACAAATTCAAAGCTAAATTGAAGCGGAATCGTCAAGTCAAAGACCTGACCAATCCGTTGACCAAGTCTGACCAGGGCTGGCCAGGTCTAATATTTGAGCTGGCCAGAAGTTCAGTCACGGGCAGTAGCTAAAAACCTGACCAGCTGGCCAGGTCCAGATCGAGCTCGTCAACCTCCAAAAAACCTAATTTTACTCCAATTTTTAGGTTTTTAAAGGGGTATTTCAGGGTTTTCAAGGGCACCATTGTGGGACACCATAAATACAATATTCTAGGGTTTTAGAGGGCAGACTCCACTTAGGGGGGTAGCCCCTAGTGAGAGAAAATTAGGATTCTAGAAAGAAAATCATTAATTTGGTTTGGTTTTTATTATTTTAGTTTAGGTTTCTTTAATCTCAGCATGTAAACCCTTATAATGACTCAAAATTAATTAAAGTTTCTATATTTTCCTCTTTTAATCATTTACTTTTGAGCTATTTCCATGGATGCAAATGGGTAATATTCTTCTATTTTTATTTTACTTCCCTTATTTGTGCTTGTTAATGATGTTTAGTGAGTAGTATCCTAGAATGCATGAAGCCTTTTTCCATCAATGAAGCCATGAGTTGAGTTGTTTATATCGAATATCTTTTTCTCTCTCTTAGGGTCCCTCTTTTGCGGTATACTTGAGCATTTATTTTGTATGGCCATCTCTATAAATGTTATATTAGTGGGTGATTGTATTAAGAAATATAATTGTTCATGGAAATACAAATAAGGATATTAATTAGCTTGATTGTGAGAGCTTTTAGGTTAATTAATAGGGTTTGATGGGAGTGTTTACTTAATCAAGGGGTTTAATGTTGATGTGTGATGAGAATTGACATTAAGATTAAATTGCTTAGGGTCTTAGGTCTAGAGATAGATTAAGGCTACAAAACCCTTACTCATCCTTTGTAGAGAATTGACATTTAACTTTGTTTGTGATTATTGCTAGATTTCATTGATGATGTTGGTGGACTGGCATTTTAGGATTTTTGTTTATTGATTGTCTTTAGTTCATTCTAGTTATTCTCATTGTTTTTACTTGTGCTTGCTTTTAAATTTCCTTGTTGCTTTAGATTAGGATTAGTGCATTGTGTTACGATTAATTGTTGATTACATTGTTATTGTTTTAGTTATTTAAATTGTTTATAATTCATGCTTTAAACCTCCTTCTTGGTCGCCTAAATAATCGGTTTAATCCCAAAAATTAGTAAGTGGAATCATAAACTCCCTTAGGATCGATAACTCTTTATTACTTTGATAATCGTGCACTTACGAGCTATCAATTTTTGGCACCTTTGCCGGGAAGTTGGTTCTTTGTTTTGATATTAGTTAGGGACTCGATCGATTAATCTTAACTTTGTTTTACATTTTGTTGTCTCTTTCCATTTTCCTTATTTTTCTTTGCTAAGATGGCATGAACGTGTATGAGAAAGACTTTTTGATGTTGCTTGCCAAATATTATCTTTGAAAATTGATGAACTCTCTAGATGATTACACTCTTTTATTGCAAATAGAGCTAACCATCAATCTTTTTTTTCTTATGCATGGCAATGGTGTGGTGGGGCACATGTAACAAATTGGTGTTAATGGAGGAATCCCTACCCACAACAATCCCCAAGCTATTATCCATCAGATCCAAGTTACCAGATCCAACCCTATCCTTAGTCTTTCAATGGAGAGTTCACTATGGAGCGTGATCAACTCCAATGGGAAAGTCCATATCAAGAGCAACCAAGGGGAATGTATGAAGAAGAATGGTTTGGAAGGGTACAAGACACAATGGTAGAGAATAATTACTTTCATATGGGGCTTCAAGAATCCTCACCGGAGTGCTACAACTACCAAGAAGCAACCATTCCAAGTCCAGCAGAAGATGTAAATCAACAAGTAGCTTTGCCAATGCTATATGATGATGACAATTTGGGACACATTGAGGGTGGAAACATGCTTGGAAAAGGAAGCAAAAAATGAGCTAACTAAAGGGGATTGTCTATATGAGTCCCAAGCTTTTGAGGAAGTTGAGGTAGAGGAAGAAACAACTTCACTTGCTCCATCAGTGGACTTTAAATGAAGAGAGTGAAGAGTGGCATGGAATTACAATCATATATGAAGAGTCCAAGGAACCCTCAAAGTTCATAGATCCATTCTTGGAGGATTTTGAGGAGCAACAAGAAGGATCATTCTATGCTAACTTCACCATTTTGGAACCTCAAAAAGCTTGGAGGAATTGTGCTAAGAAAAGGGCATTAGTGGCATTATCACAAGTCAACCTTAAAGAGTCAACAAGGGAGCTACGGATGGCCTTTAAAGGACCTCCCCAATCTCTCCCACATGTCAAGTTATATCCCTAATTATACAAAACGAAGACATGGTCAAGCTAGTAACCCAAAACAAGCGCTCTTGTTTTGTTAGACTCTTGATCCTTGGGGTACATGTGTTAAACCTCCTAGCATGATCTTAAAATGAGTACAAATTATGGTTTAGCACTTGAATGTGATTGCCCATGCAATGCTTTGATTAACTGGTTAAGGTTGTGCATTATTTTCTTAAACTTTGATTGGCCATTTTTCCTAGCTTAGGGATTTGGGTGAGCAATGGCCTTGAACCTTTTTAATACCTTTCATTTCTATCCTTAAGCCTAATAGCTTGCTTGAGGATAAGACAAGCTCTGAGTTTAGGGGAGTTTAATGTGTGTGAAACACACATTAATTCCCTAAGCTTTAGAGTTGATTTTCTATATTATTTAAGCTAATCAAAGCTCACATCTATAAGGCATTTACAACAAATTAGCATAAATATCAATTCTATAATTTATTGTGCTTTTAAGGAATATTTATGCTTAATTTGGTGTTAAATTGATTATAAATCAACCCCGGTTCAATGTGCTTTAATATGTTTTAATTTAATTGATTGTCCATTTGAGTGTTTCTAGCACTAATTTTATCATATTTTATTAACTCACACTGATAGGAGCGCGTGGATTTGAATCGGGACAAATTCAGAGCTGAATTGAAGCGAATCATCAAGTTAAAGACCTGACCAGACCATTGACCAAGTCTGGCCAAGGCTGGCCAGGTCTAATACGTGAGCTTGCCAAAAGTGCAGCCTTAGACAGTAGTTGAAAACCTGACCAGCTAGCCAGGTGCGGATCGAGCTGGTCAGCCTCTGAGCTAGAAACCTAATTTTACTCAACTTTTTAGGTCTTTAAAGGGGTATTTTAGACTTTTCAAGGGCACATTTATGGGACACTATAAATACAATATTTTTGGGTTTTAGAGGGTAGAGTCCACTTAGGGGGGTGGCCCTTAGTGAGAGAAAACTGAAGTTTGCAATCCTCACTAATTTTATCATATTTTATTAATTCACGCTGATAGGAGCGTGTGGGTTCGAACTGGAACAAATTCACAGCTGAATCAAAGTGGAATCATCAAGTCAAAGACCTGACCGATCCATTGACCAAGTCTGACCAGGGCTGGCCAGGTCTAATATGCGAGTTTGCCAGAAGTTCAATCTCGGGTAGTAGCTGAAAACCCGACCAGCTGGCCAGGTCCGGATCGAGCTCATCAGCCTCCGAGAAACCTAATTTTACTCTAATTTTTAGATTTTCACGGGCACTATTGTGGGACACTATAAATACAATATTCTAGGGTTTTAAATGGCAAACTCCACTTAGGGGGGGTAGCCCCCTAGTGAGAGAAAATTAGGATTCTAGAGAGAAAATCATTGATTTGGTTTGGTTTTTATTGTTTTAGTTTAGGTTTCTTTATATCTTAGTCTGTAAACACTATAATGAATCAAAATTAATTGATGTTTCTACATTTTCCTCTTTCAATCATTTACTTTTGAGCTATTTCTATGGCTGCAAAGTGGTAATATTCTTCTATTTTTATTTTATTTCCCTTGTTTGTGCTTATTTATGATGTTTAGTGAGTAGTTTTTTAATCCTAGAATGCATGATGCCTTTTTCCTTCAATGAAGCTATGATTTGAGTGTTTATGTTGAATATGTTTTTCTCTCTCTTAGGGATCCTCTTTTGTGGTATACTTGAGCATCTATTTTGTATGACCATCTCTATAAATGTTATATTAGTGGGTGATTGTATTGAGAAATATAATTATTCATGGAAATACAAATGAGGATATTAATTAGCTTGATTGTGAGAGCTTTTAGGTTAATTAATAGGGCTTGATATTAAATTGCTTAGGGTTCTAAGTCTAGAGATAGATTACAACTACAAAACCCTTTCTCATCCTTAGTAAAGAGTTGCCATTTAATTTTGTTTGTGATTATTGCTAGTCTTCATTGATGGTGTAGGTAGACTGGCATTTTAGGATATTTGTTTATTGATTTTCTGTAGTTAATTCTAGTTATTCTAATTGTTTTTACTTGTGCTTGCTTTTAAATTTCCTTGTTGTTTTAGATTAGGATTAGTGTATTGTGTTAGAATTAATTATTGATTACTTTGTTATTGTTTTAGTTATTTAAATTGTTTATAATTCGTGCTTCAAACCTCCTTTTTGGTTGCCTAAATAATTGGTTCAATCCCAAAAATTTGTAATCGAAACCATCAACTCCCCGAGGATTGATTGTAACATCCCCCAAATTTAAATACATGCATTAGTGGTTAATTGACATCATTAGTATGTTTGATTTTGTTAATTGAGGTTGATTCATTGGTGATTATGAGTAGGAAGGATGTAATTGAAAGAAATAATATTTGGAGGTG
>CANYLF010385460.1:0-11437 GCA_948193215.1 Bocquillonia castaneifolia
TAAGAAATCTTACAAATCCATCCCCCAAACAAACTAATACCATCATAAACATCCTCACAACTATTATTATCAACAATTATACCCCTCATGCACATGGAAATTAATTAATAATCCATAATTAACAAAATTAAATATGCTAATGATGCCAATTAAATATTAATGCATGTAATTCATTATGAGGATGTTACATGTAAAATGTAGGATTTGTTTTGTTTTATCACCTTGATATAGTTGCCATAGATAAAATAAATGTTGGATTAATTCTAGAAGTGGCTAGTAAGAATCACGTGTTAAGAATGCAGTAGGCCGATCACAGAATCTCTGAGGTCAATGTGTATTTGCATTCTTAGGGGAATCGAGACGTACACCATGTAAGATATTCCTAATGTAGGTTCAGGTGGCGACTCACTATTAGCTCCCTTATGCTAAACGCACAGTGCCGCAGTCGTCAGTCAGGCTAGGACTACTGAGGAAACCCCTCTCTGTCTACATTTTGGCGATTCCATTGGGGAAGATAGACTACTGATTCATGTGATTATAGCCACTTTTTATTATTATTCCAAACTTTAGTTTCCTTGCATTGCATGCTTGCATTATAACACCCTACCTCGCAGGTACCATTGGTCAAGCTGCCCCTGATTTTCAATGCGCACTTCTTGGGTGGTGAAATCAATGACTACCACTCATAGATGAAGTTGTCCTACTATTGCTTACCATCATAGTTATGGTTAATGAGTGATAGTTATCATACCATTGCTTGAACCTTTTTTAAAAAGGGAGATGGTTAATGGGAGCTCGCCTTCTATTGGAACCTCTTGTAGTCTGAACTGACTGAAGCCATGTAATGACCTTAGCAACTTCCACTAAGACTTACCAAATGTTGTTTGCTTATATGATGCCGTGAAGCCATTATTTTGACCTGGTCTAGTGTTATTGTTCTTGAATCAAAACCTCCGATTGCTACCTTTGGGGGTGTTAAGTGTTAGTCTAAATGTACCTGACTAATGCGGCCCTACAACATGTGATTAGTTAGGGTCTGAGAAGAGTGACCTTTGACTACTACCTACGTTTAAGGGACGTTGGTGCGTCGATCTAATTGTACCTGATTGATGCTAAGATGACCCTAGAATATAGGAAACATCAAGGACTTGTCAAGAGCAAAGGCATGGGATAGGGACATAATAATGACTTATTGTTTGGTTTGGATGTTGAGAGTTGCAGCTATGCAAACGCGCATACTACGCTGGTAAGAGCATCCCCTGTTGATGCGAAGGCCCAAACCAATTCCTAGGAATCTTGACTTGCCAAATGAATACGTGTGTGGGAGAAATAAGGTTGGAAGGTCTACCACTTGGTAGTAAGTGTGATTGACTAACGTTTGCCACTTGTGTTGATTGCCTTATGCATTCGTGCATCTTTTCATACATAGCATAGCATGTTAACCCCTTATTTTGTAGCATCATGAATCCCCCTAGGAAGGCCCTGAACAACACGCACTTTCAAGCAATCCAGAACGTGGTTCAGACTGAAATTCAAAAAGATCTGTAAGAAGAAAGGCAAAAGAGTGAAAGAATGATGCGACCACCGCCAGGAGACTCACTCCCACTTGATTTTAAGATGCCCCCTGTGGAGAGGTTCAATGGCACTTTAGACCCGAGACTTCACATCATGCAATTTGACTTCATCTTGGAGGGAATGCTCCTTACGCCAGCATAAGCACTGAGAGTGTTTCCTTTATCCTTAGAAGGAATCGCTTTTAACATGGTACCAGGTGCTACCTTTCAAGGTTCAGAATGATGCCAGATTGCTTGGAGATCGTTTCAAGGATTTCTTTCTCCTAGAGACGGGGGAGACAGTCCTTGAGATTCCGGAGAACGTTCGAGTAATTGATTTGAGCCGTTCAATGTCATATAATTTTAAGTATTTGTATGAGAAGAGGCTGCTCATTCCTAAAGTTTCAGGACCCCCTAGCATAACATCACAACAAGGACCTAATGCGTGGAGGTATTATAAGTATTATGTTTGCTTGGGACATGATGCTGATCACTGTGGTGTATTGAGAGAACTTCTAGATATAATCATTACTAGAGATAAGCTGGAAGAAAAGATAATCCGAAGGAACTAGAACTTGCATTTGATATTACTGCTAATGAGAGAGAAAAATTTGAAAAAATATTAAATAAAAGAGAATGAGTATAAGCCAGTTAAATAGAAGCTGCAAAGACTTAGACCAGAATGGGCGAAGCTTATCAAGGAAGAAGTTGAGAAGCAACTCAAAGCCAGGTTTTTAGAAGTTGTTGATTATCCAGAATGGTTGGCCAACGTAGTCCCGGTGCCTAGGAAAGATGGAGGGGTTAGAATGTGTGTAGACTATAGAGATCTAAATAAAGCGTCGACGAAGGATGACTTCCCACTACTCCATATTGATGTTCTGGTTGATAGTGTTGCATCGAGCATCATGTATTCCTTCACTGATGGGTTTGCTGGCTATAATCAAGTCATGATGGCACTTGTAGACAAGATCAAGACAACCTTCATTACGGAATAGGGTATCTATTGCTACAAAGTCATGCCATTCGGATTGAAGAATGCGGGGGCAACCTACCAAAGGATGGCCACAACTCTATTCCATGACATGATGCACAAAGAAATTGAGGTCTACATAGACAACATGATGGTCAAGTCACCAAATAGGGAAGGACACTTTGAAGCATTAGATCGATTCTTGGCGAGGGTCGAGAGGTACAATTTGAGGCTCAATCCAAAGAAATGCATCTTTTGAGTAACTTCTGGGAAGCTCCTTGGACACATTGTAAGCCAGAGGGGAATTGAAGTGAATCTAGAGAAGGTGAAAGCCATTCAAGACATGCCTGCACCCAAGACCAAGAAAGAAGTGAAATGTTTTTTTGGGGAAGGTCCAATACATTAGCAGGTTCATCTCTATATTAACTATGATATGTGAGCCCATCTTCAAGCTACTTAAAAAGGGTCAGAAGATAGAATGGGATGAACAATGTCAAATAGCATTTGATAAGATCAAATAATACTTGATGAGCCCACCTGTTCTACAACCTCCAAGAGCAGAAAAGCCATCAATATTGTACTTGGCTTTGGAAGATGATGCTATAGGAGCCATGATCGCACAAGAGGATGAAGATGGAGTTAGGCATGCAATTTACTATCTTAGTAGGAAGCTGTCCAAAAAACCTGCTTGGCGGTGATATGGACAACAAGGAAGTTAAGGCACTACTTCCAATCCTATAGGGTTCAAGCTATGGCAAAGGTTGATCTGGTACGCTATTCGTATGAAGCTCCAGTACTACTGGGAAAGCTTGCTAAATTGTTGGTGTTACTGATAGAGTTTGACATCTAATACTTGACCAAGAAGACCAATAAAGGGAGAGCTGTAGCAGAGTTTCTAGTCCTTAATCCTATAGAAGGGCAGGAAACGTGGGAATATGATTTCCCTGATGAGTCTTTAAACCTGATAGAAGCAAAAGGGTGGAAGCTCTACTTTGACTGGGTAGTCAACTAGAAAGGAGCCGGAGTGGGGGCAATCTTGATCACACTTGAAGAAGAGAACGTCCTTTTGGCCAAAAAGCTGGATTTCAAAGTTACTAATAATATGGCAGAGTATGAGAAATTGTGTGTTTGGCTTAGAAGCAGCAATTGCAGCAGGAGCAAAGAATCTTACCATTTATGGGGACTCAATGCTCATAATCAATCAAACTTCTGAGAATTGGGAAGTCAAAGATGAGAAGCTAAAGCCCTACATAGAGTATATTTAGATGTTCACCTTGAGTATTGCGAATTGTACTTTTGCGGACCTACCAAGGGAAGAGAATCAGATGGCTGATGCACTTGCAACTTTGGCATCTATGTGGGATATCCTAAAAATGTAGCTATGAAGCCACTAGTGATGTGTAGATCAAGGATTCCTTGTTACCAGGGGGAAAAGATAATGACTGTATATGGGCCGAAGGAAAAGCTGTGGTTCTATGAAGTTCTAAGATTCTTGGAAAAAGGAGAATACCTAGAAGGAGTTTTGGGAAAGAAGAGGTATGCTCTAAGAGTCACTTCAAGGAATTACACTAATCACGAAGGGATGTTGTACAGATGAGCGCCAAGCAGGGTACTACTTCGATGCCTTAATCAATGTGAAGCAGAAGAAGTTATGAGAGAAATCCATGCTGGGGTTTGAGGGCTTCACATGAATGAGCATACTTTGGCTAAAAAGATAGTCTAACAAGGGCACTACTAGGACTCTATGGACAAAGATTACATAAAGCTGGTCAGAAAGTGTCACGAATGCCAGTTACATGGAAATCAGATTCATCTACCACCTACTGAACTGCACAACTTAACATCTCCTTGGCCTTTCTCAGCTTGGGGGATCAACATCATCGGAGAAATAAAACCAACAGCTTTTAATGGCCACAAATACATAGTTGTGGCTATTGAATATTTCTCCCGGTATGTGGAAGCAATCTCACTTCCAATAGTTACTATAAAGAATATGGTTGAATTCATCAATAAAAAACTCATCAACAGATTTAGGCAACCTCATCACATAGTTTCAAACAACGGAGTTCAGTTCTAAGGGGAAACAACAGATCTGTTAGAAGAAAAGGGGATTGAACATCATATGTCATCACCTTATAGACCTCAAGCCAACAGAGCAGTGGAAGCGGCTAACAAGACTATTAAAAAGATCCTGGCTAAGATGGTGAAGACCTACAAGGATTGGGCAGACAAATTACCCTTCGCTATCATGGGTTACAACACAACCATGAGGAGTGCAACAAGAGAAACTCCTTATTCTTTGGTGTTTGGAGGCAAAGCTATGTTGACAATTGAGACTCAGGTCAGATCACTGAGAGTGGCTCTAGAAGCAGAAATTCCAGAACCACAATGGGCTAAATCAAGATACAACCAGCTATTGTGTTTAGAGGAAAAAAGGAAGAAGGCTCTACATCACACTCAAGTGTATTAGTAGAGGATAGCCAGAACATTCAATAAGGGAGTTAGAGTTAGGCCAATCAAAGAAGGAGATTGGGTGCTGAAGCAAGCCAGTCCTATTCTGTTTGACCCGAGAAGAAAGTTTAAGACAAACTGGGAGGGCCCATATCTGGTTAAGAAGATTCTGCCTAAAGGAGCTGTGAAAATCTCAGATCTGGAAGGGAATGAATTCAGAGAACCCATCAACCTGGATCGTCTTAAGAAATACTACCTTTAGAAAAATGTATAATAATAAATAAAAGCCCGATGAGTTGAAAATCCATTTGGAAGACTCATGCAAAAATTAAGGCGCCTGCTGGATTAAAAACCTTATAAATAGGCATTTCAGGCAAAAATTAGGGCAAGCCTACTAGAGTGAAAACCTCAAAAAGAGGCAGTCTAGGAAAAAATAAATGAGAGAAGAAAGTAAGATAGCAGTTATACCAAATGTAATTTGTTAAAGTACACTTATTGTGCTAATATTAATAAAATAAACCTTGCATGAGAAAATTGTCAAGCCTACTTATGATATTCGATTCTATGTTTGCATAACTAAAAAGATAAAACATTGCATAAATAAAATAAATAGCTATGAGACTTAATTTTTCTTGTTTTTTTCTTCCTCCATTTGATGTTGTTAAAACCAACTTCCAATACATTTCTTGCGCCTTCTCTAGTTCTCTTTGCATATTTTGTGTTACTTGCATCATATAACTCAGCACTTCTACCATCATTGTCAGACATTTCAGCCTTCACAGCAAGTTAGATCCTTGATAGAATCATACAATTCAATCACAGAAACAACAATTCCCAGATCAACCTAGGCTTTGTAATCATCATCAGTAGTAACTCTGCGAGTGAAAGCCAGATTCCTCACGATAGTTCTTCCGGCCCAATGGATATGACAATTCCTAAGGAAGTAAGGGGTAATAGCATAAGGTGTGAAAAGTGGGAGTACATGCAAAAGCTAGTGATCATCTGTCAAAACTTACTACCTTTTGGCTTAGAAGTTCCAAATTCTAGCAAGATAACATTTGGTCACGATTTAAACCAAAGAAAGCAGCCAGAGACTCTGGAGTATGAGGTCTAGAGCTGGATAGAACTATAGCGGTGTTAAATTCATGAATCTTGCCCAAAATCCAAACTCTTCAAACAAGGGGCAGAGCTCAACACCATTGAAGCGGAAGACATGGTGTTTAATGCTCCAACAATCAGTTGTATCATGTAGAAGTTTGGAGTCAAAACTGAAATTCAGAAGAGATTTACAAGGTGGAATCTGTCTAAGGATTTCCAATAGTCAAATTCTAGATACCCTAGATGACTTTTTTAGGGTTTTCTATGAATTTTGGAACATCTTGATGGTATGGGGAGTAAATTAAAGTCTGATTGATGTTTTCTGAAGCTTCCAAGGCAACCTAATGTTTTATATACAACCCATGGCATCTAGGGAAGTTTGAAGTCCAAAAGGAGTAAAAAAAAGGGAGTAAAAAGTCATAATTAATCGCATCTACAAATGGAGTGGCATTGCAAGCATACACACGACACTCCTACACTGGCATTGATCATGCTCCAACACAATTCTAACACCAGCAACCAAGATTTTGTGAATTTTTTACTTTTAGGGGATTCTAAGCGTATCATTTCATGCGTACATCATAGGAAAAGTAGGAAAACATGCATTATAAAATTTACATATGTACATAGATCATGAAGTGCAGGTATAAGTCTGAAAAGCAAAACAGAGCCAATGAAGCATCTCTAAAATAGTTCAAACAAGCCACGGAAGCAATGTCTAAGGCTCTCCATCATCATGGTCTGCCTCCTGATGAGAATAATCTCCAGTAACAGTCGTATCGATAGAGGCATCCACATCCTCATCCTGATCACCTGAACCTGAAGCTGCAGCTGCCTCCAACTCGTTGAGACAAGTCCTCAAGTAATGGTTCGTCTGTAAGGCATGCTCGTAAGCTGATCGCCAAGCATCACAAGCCTCAATAGTGAGAGCCTTACTAGCCTGATAATAGCTAGTAAGGCGGGCAACCTCAGTAATCAGGATTTGAGAAAGAAAGCAAGTCAG
The DNA here is from genome assembly GCA_948193215.1 of Bocquillonia castaneifolia. Taxonomy (NCBI): domain Eukaryota; kingdom Viridiplantae; phylum Streptophyta; class Magnoliopsida; order Malpighiales; family Euphorbiaceae; genus Bocquillonia; species Bocquillonia castaneifolia. The sequence continues at coordinate 7,076 of CANYLF010385460.1, forward strand.
AAAAACAGAATCGAATCTAAAAAAGCATCAAATTTGTAAAACTTACATGAGTACATGCTGGAGAAAAAGTGATGTAAGGCAAAGCGGGAGTTAGAGAATGCTCCACAATGCTAGTAGGAGAATGATAAAACACAGTGTGACTTGGGAAAGAAGTGATCACACTTGGAATGCAGTTAGGGTCCTTTGGAGGATGCCTATGAACTGGTCGCTGAGACCGCTGTCGGGTAATTCTAACCCTAGGCATAGTCCCAGTCATCGGAGGAGATCGAAGGCTAGGCCCAGCCTCATCACTGGCGACAGGAGGCACCTCAGTCAACTCGGGGGCATCGTCAGCCTGTGCCCCCTAACCTATGGAGCATCGATGTCCTCATCATCATCAGAATCTCCAGGGATAGTGAAAGTAACAACGATGTTTCATGCCTACATATTCTATGATCAACACTTAAACAAAAGGTTCAAAATGAATAAGACTTGGAAGATCAATGCATACCTGAGCTAATCTCTGCTCAGACAGGGGAAGTAGAGGAAGACATCTAAGATCAGCACTTAAATAAAAGGTTCAATATGAATGAGACTTGGAAGATCAATGCATACCTGAGCTAATCTCTGCTCAGACAGGGGAAGTAGAGGAAGACATCTCTTTAGAAAGAACTTAGCATAAGCCTTGGATCGAACCAAGAAAAGAGTATAAGGATCCCTGGCAAGTGCTCGCTCCAAAGCCTCACCAACAATGGTATGACCCTAGAATATGTCTGCCAGAGGATGGACAGGTACTCTACGTGTCTGCCTGGAGTACTGGCAGTGAACTCTCTCTCCGAGATATCACATCCGTATCTAGCGCCCGCAAGGAGAATCCTCAACCTATCCTTCAGTCTACTGGCATACACATATCTGGGAAAGTTCTCTGCACTGCCTAGCCAATCAACATCAATCTTCAAGAATAAGAGCAAATAGGTAAGTTTCTGAAAACTTTTAAAAGTTATTTTAAACTAACAAGTTTGTTTCTTTTTACATCATCAATAGTAAGAGCATTAAGAAGAGTGCGATGCTCGTGAACCGAGGTCTTATGGGTAAGCTGTCGGTTCATAGCCCAATGACCCAGAAGTGGAAAGGATCAAGTCAAATGAACAGGTGTAAACTACTGAATCAGATCGAGCTTAATGGCCCATACTTGTAAAAAGAGGAAAAAGTTAGAAGTTAAAAGCAAAAGTGGGAAATAAAGCGAAGATAGTTGATTGACTTACATGAGTAGCATACCAGAAGCTGCAAAGCTTCTTCCCTCCCAGTGAGACGTGGTCCATCCAATAATAGAGAAAGGCTAAGGCTGTAGATCCCTAGTCAAATGTGCTTATAGTAGTAAAATCTCTAAGAATGGGGATGAAGTGGATGGGAACTGTGCTATTAGTATCATAGAATAGGGTGCTACCCAGTAGATATAGAATAAATGCACGTGCCATCCTGTCTGATGCCATCCTACACCGCCATCATAACCCAGTAAGTGGTTATTAATCTCGTCAATATGCAACCGCCTGGAAGTCTTCCGCTGAGGGCCTATACCAATCATCAGCCTAATATACTCATTCTGAATGGCCTTACTCATAGTATAAATCCTAACATCAAAAGGGATCGGCTCCCCTAAATAGGCCAGACCTGTGATAGCAGAAAAGGACATAGGAGAAATGATATAATTTCTGCATGGCAACTGGAAATGGTATAATCTCTGCATGGCAACTGGGAAGTATGTGTGGTACAGAACCATCTCTCTAACAACGCCTGCATAGAACGGCGGTCATAATGATAACTCACCTGATGCTCAGAATGAGCAGGTAAATCACTAACAAATGGTCCAAATCAAGCCCGATGAACCAAAGTGCGCACTTCGAGAGGTATCACTCTCCAAACCTCACAGGCTTTATAGAAATTGCCCTTTTGATCAAAAGTGATAGTATCTCTCTACAATAGGTAGGTACAGGTATGATTTCAAATTCTCACCTAATTGTATTTCTTCTTAAATTATAATTCTTTATCATTTTTTTTATTAAATTTTGACTAACTAAGGAAGCTAGGACATGCATATGCACATTTAGAATATCCATATAAGAATAATTTTGCATTTTAAACAGTCAAAACATGCATTTTTAGCCTCAAAGGATGCAAAATGTGTCCGAAGTGGCGTTTAAGGGTCTAATGCCAGTTGGACTGGCGTTGGAACCCTTCAACGCCACTTGGACTGGCGTTGGGTCCTTTGAGTGGCATTTTGCAGTATTTTTTTCTTCTATTTTATAGAAAGTAAAGAAAATCCACAGTACCCAGTCATGCAATGATGAATTTGACAAGTTAGAACACTTACCTTGCCTTTAAGAGAAATGTGTTTCTTGATGGAAGATAGAGGTGAAACCTTGTCTCCATAAACTAAACGTCCATTATCAAACCTTGCAAGTTTCCTCCCTTGTTTCAAAAATGGAGATTGAGTCCCATTGAGGAAGAAGATGAGGGTCTAATGCAGCTGGAAATGCCATTCTAACAAGTCCAAGTTCAAGGATTTTGGTTAAAAATTGAATGAGAAAATAAAATGAGTAGAAATGGTGAAAGAAAAAGAAAATAAGGAGGAATAATGGGGGGGGGGGGGGGGGGGGGGGGGCATGGGGGACGTTGTGTATGCTAGTTTTGAATAGCCAAGGTGGCAAATTGCCACTTTAGTCCCTGAAGAAAATTTTGAAATAAGGATAGAAGTTTCGATGCAAATAGGTCCAAAATCAGGATTTAAGGCTAGGAAAGGCCAATCCGAGTCCAATTGGGGGTAAAATTTAGAAGATCAGTAGAAATTACATGCAACTACAGTCAAAATGACAGAGCTGACAGAGGGAAATTCTAAAAAACTCTAGAAAAATCTAGAAAAATCCCAAAAAATTCTAGATAAATCCTAAAAAAATCCAAAAAATTCTTAGAAAATTCCTAAACATTTTCCAAGACCTAAACACAGTTTCAAACTCTGAAAGTATTTTAAACTAACCCTAATAAACCTTGTTTTAAACTCTGAAAGTATTTGAAACAATTTCGATCCAAACCTCATTTTAAACTCTGAAAGTATTTAAATGAGTGAGATCAAACTTTTCCAAACTCTGAAAGTATTTGGAATTCAACCCTGATCCAAGCCTCATTTTAAACTTTAAAAGCATTTAAATGAGTGAGATCAACCCTTATCCTAGACTGTGAAAATTACTTTTCCCCAGTGGAATAACTTCTAGTATTGAAGTCTCAGAAAGCAGACATTCCCTAGTGGAGCATTGCTAAGAAGAATATTCTTGAATCTAAGAGGATTGCCCACAACCAAAAGAGAAAGCATAAAATCCCTAGTGGAGCGGTCTCAATGTAGGATAACCAATCCCCAATGAAGTTAATGTCACGAGGATTGCCCTCCAAAGAAAATTAACACCATTCCCATGGAGTCAAGTCGAGGCAGTTGGGTTTCGAGTTAAGATTCCACACTCTAGAGCTAAGGTATGCATTTCTTTTCCAAAAATTATATGGTTAGTGCTTTCTCGTCATTTTCCATATTATTGGTTAATATTCCAAACCTCCGACAAAGCGGGGGCAAACTGAAGACACCAAATTTTTGGATGTCCTATGATGATAGCATATGCTTTAATTAGCATAAGCTGGGTAATGTTGGCTTCTTGATAATCACTTTGTTGCTTTTTAAATCATTTTGAAACTTGAAAAAACCCATTTTGAGTCAAAACTAGCTTGTTTTAAACCTAATCATGTAAAATTCAGATAGTTTTGACCATAATTATATCATATAAGAGTATATAATATTCAACTTACCTAGTGGTTAAGTTGAATTGTTAAGACCATAAAACTTTTCCCTCTTCAAATCTAGTGCAATTCTTCATTGGAGTCTTGCATTTCTATAAGATAGGATTTGAGAAGCTCTTTTATGATCTAAACACAAAAATGAAAAAGAATAGAATGAGAAATACATTTTTATATCAGGTACAGAAACTAAATAGATTGGAAAAAAAATTTAGAGATTCACCTTGTGGCAAAGCCTCACTAACATCAAAAATCTTTTGCGTTACACCATCTTTCATGTGCTGGAGAATTTCAATTCTTAGTGATGATGATGATGGCTCAAATTTGCTTTTCATTTCTAAACAAATATTTCAAAGAGATTCAAACAAAAAAGACAAATATTTCAAAGAGATTCGGACGAAAAAGACAACTTATGAAGGGAAAAAGATGAAGAAAAATAAAAGAACAAACCCATATTGTCACAGACCCAAAATCTAATTATATGCATTAGTGGTTAATTGACATCATTAGTATGTTGATTTTGTTAATTGAGGTTGATTCATTGGT
>CANYLF010385482.1:0-11080 GCA_948193215.1 Bocquillonia castaneifolia
AATTAACAGAACCTAGAATTATTAATTTGATTGGGGATAATGTTTTAATAAATCTAGAGCATATTAAGGGCATGTAATTATGATTCTGATAATTGATTTTCTAATAAGATTAATTGCCACTACAAGAAATTACCTTATCTACGACGGACGAGGCCGTCACAGATTGCTAATTTTTCATCGTAAATCAGTATCTACGACGACTTTTGTGACGTTACGAAAAAACACATCACAAATTTTTTGCGTATGAGAGAATGAGTCCATTGAAAATTTTACAACGGCATTTGCGACGGCGTGTTAGATGGTCGCAAAAAACCCAAAATTGGAGACCAATTCTACGACTGCGTCTGCATCGGATATGTTCATCGCAAAATAATTGCAACGGATAAAGTTTGTCACAAAAGTAGAAAAAAAGACAAAGAAATTGAAATTTACATCGAATTTTGCGTGGGATCAATCCGTCGTAAATAGTTTTGCAACGGAATAGTCCGACACAAAATCTGACTCAATTTTAAAAATTTTCAATTTTTATTTATTTTTTTTTATTATTGATTGTCATTATTCAATTTAATCCTGTTTTACATGTTTTGCAGTAATATGTACTAAAATGTATTATATTCCGTAATCAGAAATTGAAATTGAAACTAAAACTGAATTGAATATAAAAAAATAATCAATGATAAAATGTGAAAATATATCAACAAATGATATATAAAAACCTAATGTAATAAAATGGAAAATCGATAACCAAAAATTGTACTAAAGATAAGAAATGAAGCTAAATGTACTGTATGTGAAAGAAATGAATAAAAAAACCTAAGGTGCTAGAGGCATAGAAGGATCTGATGGTGCTGCAGAGGTAGGAGGGTCTGATGCTCTGTCCGAAGTATGTGCTGGAGCTACTGCTGATGTAGAAGTCACTAGTTGGGATGTAGTAGGTATAGTAGGTGGGTCCTCCTTGTAAATGAAAGGTTGTGGAGGCTGAACATAAACCTCTGGGAAAACCAAAACTGGGACTTGCACACCAGTCTGTCACACCACTGTAGCCAAAATGTCAAGGTGTGTGCGATAACGCTAGTCCAACACTTGTATCACGTCCCTCGTGATCTCAGTCCCTAGATACTTGTCCATCTAACTCAACTACACCTGCGATAGGACTTGATGTTGCTCCAACTCTCTCTGAACCTCGGCCTGCACGACGACCTAAAAGGCAGGATCAGCATGATAACTGTCATTGGAGGGTGGGTGGTGGAGGTTGCTGTGATGTAGAAACTAATGATGGAGCAGAAGATGTAGAACCATAGTACGAGTCAGCTATTGATCCCAGTTCATAGACCCGTGACTTCTTCATCATCAGTCATAACCTTCTCTGTCATCAGCTTGAGCTCCATAAAACATTCTTACAATAATTGGAAGTTATGATTTGATACAATTAAAGCGGGTGAAAGTAGTTAAGTTAGAAATATTATAAATGATAGCAAATATGTAAGAAATACTTAAGTAAAATCAAGAATGACTTATATAAATTACTGTTGATCTCTGATCAATGAACCATGTCATATCCTCCCTATTGGTGTTCATCTCCGTAAAGACTTGGAAGGTGGTAGGAACCTCTCCCGTTTCAGCCTGCTAAAATGAAATATTTTTGCATCAGTTGCATCTTATGTACAAGTAATTAAAAGCAATATTTATTTACTAATGTAAAATTAATGACTTACTACTGTAGCAGCATGTTCAGCATATGATCGGCTGCCCCCTATGTGTTGCGAACCTCTTGTATCTAGGCTACCCGGCTCACTTATCTTGTTCCTCTTTGTAGTATAGGACCTAATCTGCTAACCCTCCTTCGTCCACTCTGCCTCCTAAGCCTTCCAGTTGTCCTCTTGAATGTAGTCTCTTTTAATCCTCTCGTACCTTAGATTATAGAGGAAGTTAGCGTATTGGTTGGCTGCTTGGCGTTCCCATGTCTACCTAAATTTAGTTTCAAGGACCTCCCATCTCCAGGTTTTCTAATAAAATAAATAGTCAATATAAAACACAATTGAAAGTAAGTATAAGTAAATAAAATTGAATAAATATTACTGTAAACTCCTTAATGTAAATTTGTATCTGCTCCTGTGTAAGCTTGTTCTAGGTGTATCCTTCTTTGAACTGCTTCTTCTGGAAGCAGCTAGCTATAGCCCTGGATGTCTACTGAGTAGGCTCTAATTTCCTGCACAAAACATCAAAGTGATAAACAAGTATAACTATAACAGTCGATAACAATGAAATAATAAAAGGCAAATGATAAAATTACTTACTTTCCTTTGTCGCCCAGCCAACAAAGCTACTTCCTCTCAGTAGGGGGAGCATCAGCTGGAGGTGTTGAAGAAGAAGATGGTGCATCCCCAGAAGATCGTGTAAAAGATGAAGATGGTCCAAAACTACCTTGACCTGCTGAAGGTGGTCTGGCCCCACCTCGATTTGCTTGAGTTGCTCGAGGCTATGCAACTACTTGAGGCAGTCGAGGTCGATAAGAAGGTCTAACTACTAATCAAGAAGGCACCATAGATAATGGTGAAGGTGGAGTAGAAAACACAACTGGATGGCTGGAGAGTGTACAACCAGATGGCTGGAGGGTGTAATGGGACTGGAAGAAGATGAATGTACTGCAGTAGAAGATACACTAACTAGAGAAGCAGAAGAAGTACTAAATCTAGTAATGGAAGGGGCTATGATAAGAGGAGGGGGTTTGGAAGTAGTACCAGCTACACCCACAATAGGCGAAAGAGGAGCAGTAGTACTACAAGATGTAGCAACAGTAGTAGGGGCCTCTAACAGCTTTGAGGGCATCGCAATTGGCAACACCTCCTGTGAAGACTATGAAAGAGGTGCATCAGTACCAGTGGTGGGTACTGGCTGTGAAGTAGTGACAAGCTCCTCATCCTCATCAATAGCACGAGCCTCGCTCCGGATCCTCGTGTCCATCGGGTCGACTTTGGTGCAACAATCCCTGTACCTTTGTCCCCTTTCATGTATGAACAACATAAAAAATAGCAAACAATACGTCAGTGAACATAAATAACAACTTATTTTTTAGAATGCATTGAATTATAGGTAAAAACATAATACTTTGAAAATAATAATCATTACATATACTTAATGAGGATCATCTGTGACAAGTTCATCTGAATCAATTTCTTCTTTAGATTCCTCTATAGATGTCTCATACTCAAACTCTTCTTCTTCTTCAACCTTTGCTTGTTCGTGATCAATAATTTCCTCAAACTCTTAATTCGGGTCAACTAAATCAGGGCATTCATCATCTACTTCTACAATATCAAGTTGATTTTCATCATCCAACTCTTCTTGGTAGGGGGCTGCAATGACATCTGACGTCAAAGACTCATGCATGTCAATATCACCCTGGGCATTCACCTTACATATTGCTTGCCAATTTTCCCCATTCTTCTTCTTACTTGGATATTTACAGAAATACACTTAAGCTGTTTATGTTGCTAACACAAATAATTTGTATTTCTTAAATCGCCTTCAAGTGTTAACCTTAATAAGCTTATATTTCTTATGAATAGTTATTCCTCTGCTTATAGTTGGATCATAGAAATCACACTTGAATAAAATCGTTCTTTTAGTTAGTTCACCCAAGTACTCTAACTCAACTATCTCATTTAATATGCCATAATAATCATTCTCATGAGCACTGTAGCTTGTCCCTTTAATGCAAACAGCACTATTAGTTATTGTCCAATCACATCCATATGAATCGATATGAAACTTGTACCCATTCATAATATATCCATTATAAGTAGGGACTTGTCTGAGAGGACCGTATGATAAACTACGAATGTATTCATTTGAAACTTCATTTTTAGAATCAAGAACCTATATTTAGACATATATTCAACATTTGCTCACTTATGGATATTTAGTGTAAATGAACTTACATATGTGTGAAACCAAGCTGAAATTTAGTATCAAGCTTCATATGAACCTCAGTGTCTAAGATTTCAGGATTCAATATGCGTAGTGCCTCAACATATATCCTATTCAATCCATTACAATGTGTTAATAACAAGTTATTTACAAAAGATTATAATTATGTTTTCAATATTTATCTTTTAACTTCTTACTTCATATATTCAACCACTTCCGGATAATTTAAGAGAACATAAGTATGTGCTGCATGATACTCTCTATCTATTAGCAGCCTCTTTGAAGATTGACCAATTGGTCTACCTAGAGGCTTGAATATTGAAAATGGATCCTCCTCATCCGAATAATTGTCCTCAACAGTAATTTCAATCCAATGAACTAGCCAAGTGAGTGAAGGTCCCTCATGTTCAAAGTAAAAAGAAGCAAACTCGGACACTTCTTCCATTAAGTATGTGTTCACAATTGAACGTTGAACTCCACTATTGTTGATCATTTTTCCCTTAAGCTTTCGTAAGTATTTGTATACAACAACAAATGTTACAAAGAATGTTCTGAAATTCATTAATTAGTTTATAAGAATATTAATGTTACCTCTCAAATGGATACATCCATTTGTAATGGACTGGTCCAGCCAAACTAGCTTCAAATGCTAGATGCATAGGAAAATGTTTCATGGTATCAAAGAAACTCGGAGGGAATATACATTCTAGTTTGCACAAAATAACGGGAATATCATTATTTAACTGATCTAAGTCAGTCAACATTAGAGATGTCTGAGTCAATTCCCTAAAAAAACAAGCACAACTCTGTAATAGCCTCCCAAATAAAACAACGCAAGAATTCCTTTAATGCAATTGGCAAAAGTCAATGCATAAATATATGACAGTCATGACTCTTCATTCCAAACATTTTCAGCCTATTTGCATCAACACATCTTCCCAGATTCAAAGCATAACCATCCAGAAACTTCAATTCTCTCAACCGATCAAATAGTATCTGCTTCAATTCCCAATCCAGTACATATGATGCTTTAGGATACATCCTAATCCACTGATCCTTTTCTAATTGAGGCCTCCTACAATACTCATTCAACTCATCCTTGGACTTTGTAGTGTCTTTCATCTTTCCCGGGATGTTCAACACCGTGTTGAAGATATTGTCAAAAACATTTTTCTCGATGTGCATCACATCAAGATTGTGTTTAACAAGGTGTTTGCTCCAGTAAGGAAAATCCTAGAAAAAACTCTGTTTGTTCCAACCAACAATGTTTGTAATCGAGCCATTCACCTTGTCTGCATCAAGCTCCGTTACCTTCATCAAACCAAGAGAACTCAACTCATTCAAAATAACTTCACCCCTTTAGTAACTCGTTTGTTCTTCTAAACTTATTAACATTCCTCCTCCAGCGATGGTCCAGTGGTAGGAATTTATGGTGGTTGTCAAACCACAATGTCTTCCCACTTTTTGACAGACTGAAAGCTTCCAAATCATCCATACGGTAAGGACATGCTAGCCTCCCTGCCGTACTCCATCCTGTTGGCATAGAATACGCAAGGAAGTCATTAATCATCCACATCAATGTAGCTTCAACTGAAAATCCTACTTCCTATCACAGTCATACATTTGCACACTAGTTTCTCACAACTATTTTAATTCAGTAATAAAAGGCTGAAGAAACACATCAATCCTTCCTTTCGGATTGCTCTCCCTTGGGCATAATACAATCACAAACATAAACTCATCCTTCATGCATATACCAAGAGGTAAATTATAAAGGGTGAGAATAACATGCCAGGCTGAGTATTGCTGATCACGTTGGCCAAATGGTTGGAACCCATCTGAACACAATCCTAGTCGGACATTCCTAACTTCATTTGCAAATTTAGGAAATGTACTATTGAAGTATTTCCATATCGAAGAGTCTAACAGATGACACATCTTTCCATCTTCATGCACATGTTATGAATGCCATCGCATATTACCCGCAGTAGCCTTGGAGGCATACATCCTCTGTAATCTAGGAGTAAGCCATCGCATATTACCCATATTAGCCTTGGAGGCATACATCCTCTATAATATAGGGGTAATTGGGAAGTAATACATCGTCTTGTAAGGAACATTCACCTTCCTTTTAGCCAACCCTTTTTTTAGTGGCTTGAACCGCTGACTTCCACATATCTTGCATGATTGAAGTTCACTATCCTCACCCAATAAATCATGCAATTATTCATACAATAATCAATAACCTCAACCAAGAGGCCCAGTCCCCGCACAAATTTCTTCGTGCCATAAAAGTCATGAGGCATCACGTTCTGCTTAGGAATGATTTCATGGAAAAACTGACTCCACTCATTATACTATGCCTCGCTTTCCTGATACCAACACTTAATTTCCAACATTCTTATAGTAGCTGGCAGTGTTGAACGAGTGTCATTCCTAATCCAAACCTCCTACTCAGCAGATTGCATCATTTCATAAAACCGTTGTGCTTGAGGATTTGGATCCTCTTTAACATATTCCTGATCAACTGCCCGTTCAGGCTGAAAAGATTTTGAAATAACTCTAGCCCTATAGCATCCATAACCATTCTCTAGTAAGCATTAACATTCTCATTCTCAAAATCTTCCACATTCACATCATTAGGCGGCATGAAATTCTCCACCATCTGCTCCACTTCACCATGGAAATTCCAGGTAGTGTACTCTACAACAAATGCCTTCTTCGTCAAATGTTGTTTCACAGTCTCAACATCCCGATATGGTTTATCCTGACAGATCACTAATTTATGTGGACACTTTATCAATTCACCACTTATACATTCTGGATGTCGTAGTGCAAACCGTATGAATCTCTGCTCAACCATATTCACCCAATCAACTGATATCTTTTCATTCACAACCCTTCCCTCATACATCCAACTACGATCCTCACTCATTCCTTTGACCTTCATAACACAAATAAACAGAAGAATTAAGTTTGGTTATTTTCAATTAATAAAATGAATGGTTAAAGCTTCAAATAAGTTTAATTATTCGAAGCCTCAACCATTCAAACAACATTAATCATATTCAATTCACATTAATTTTTGGGTTTATATGCACAATGCATCCTAAAAACTCCACCTACCTACTTATTAAAGCAAGCACTTTAAGGTTTTAGCCCTATTTCATTTGTGAAATTAACATCTATAACTTATCATGATATATGAAAATAAAAGAAACTCAGGCAGCCTTTCAGCGTGGTCCTCCAGATGCACGATTGATTATATATTTCGAATAATGTCATAGAATCAAATAAATGATTCGAACATCACTCGTCATATATAAAAATATGCATCTGGAGAACAACTCGCCATTAAAAGGCACCCAAAATTCTAACCATTCTCATATATTTTCTACCATGATAAATTAAATAAATGTCAAGTTCATAAACTGTCCATAGGGACAATCCAATATCCTAGAATTCCATCTAAGGATACTAGACAATAATTCTATGGTTTCACTACATGATCACGTTAAAATGACCGATAACAATCGTTCTAGCTTTAAATTCAAAGTTTGTTATACAATTTTACTTCAACTATATTGAATTACATTATATCGATGCATTTATGATGCAATCGATTTAGATTTACAATATTTATTTGAAATATAGCTAACTCGGTTGCAAGGATGATGTAAACCGAGTAATTTATTCATTCGCTGCAAGGACGATGCACACGAATATGATTAACAGTTTAATTGACTTTATTTATTCGTTGTAACAAAGATGTGAATGAATATCTCAAAATTTTAATCAGTTTATTATTAATTTTAAATTTATATACTTTATAAGGAAATTATTTTGATGCAAAGAGGATGCAATCAAAAAACAAATTCATTTCAGTTCTTTTTGTGTCACCTATGGTTTCTAACTTATTGAGAATCTAACGTAAAATCTACCAAAATTTCAGTAGATTCTCCCCTATATCTGGATGTATCTCCCCAAAAAATAGGGTCGTTCCTGTAATAAAAAATACACTTTTATAATTGTCTTACAATGCTCAACCTACCAGATATTACCCAGACTCAATCAACACAAATTTCACAAACCTAAATCTAGCAGCACATGCAAACATACATTATTTCATCATTTCATAATCCTAAATCTATCATCACATGCATGCATATTGATTTACTATATTATTTAAGCTAATTAAAGCTTGCAATCCTCACATCTATAAGGAATTTACACAAAATTAGCATAAATATCAATTCTATAATTTATTTTGCTTTTGAGGAAGATTTATGCTTAATATGGTGTTAAATTGATTATAAATCAACCCCGGTTCAATGTGTTTTAATATGTTTTAATTTAATTCAATGTCCATTTGAGTGTTTCTAGAACTAATTTTATTATATTTTATTAATTCACGCTGATAGGAGCGCGTGGGTTCAAACCGGAACAAATTCAGAGTTCAAATGAGACGGAATCGTCAAGTCAAAGACCTGACCAGTCCATTGACCAAGTCTGACCAGGGCTGGCCAGGTCTAATATGTGAGCTGGCCAGAAGTTCAGTCACGGGTAGTAGCTGAAAACCTAACCAGCTGGCCAGGTCCGGATCGAGCTCGTCAGCCTCCAAAAAACCTACTTTTACTCCAATTTTTAGGTTTTTAAAGGGGTATTTCAAGGTTTTCAAGGGCACCATCGTAGGACACTATAAATACAATATTCTAGGGTTTTAGAGGGTAGACTCCACTTAGGGGGGTAGCCCCTAGTGAGAGAAAATTAGGATTCTAGAAAGAAAATCACTAATTTGGTTTGGTTTTTATTATTTTAGTTTAGATTTCTTTAGTCTTAGTATGTAAACCCTTATAATGACTCAAAATTAATTAAAGTTTCTATATTTTCCTCTTTTAATCATTTACTTTTGAGCTATTTCCATGGATGCAAATGGGTAATATTCTTCTATTTTGATTTTACTTCCCTTATTTGTGCTTATTAATGATGTTTAGTGAGTAGCCTTTTAATCCTAGAATGCATGAAGCCTTTTTTCATCAATGAAGCCATGAGTTGAGTTGTTTATATCGAATATCTTTTTCTCTCTCTTAGGGTTCCTCTTTTGCGATATACTTGAGCATTTATTTTGTATGGCCATCTCTATAAATGTTATATTAGTAGGTAATTGTATTGAGAAATATAATTGTTCGTGGAAATACAAATAAGGATATTAATTAGCTTGATTGTGAGAGCTTTTAGGTTAATTAATAGGGTTTGATGGGAGTGTTTGCTTAATCAAGGGGTTTAATGTTGATGTGTGATGAGAATTCACATTAAGAATAAATTGCTTAGGGTCTTAAGTCTAGAGATAGATTAAGGCTACAAAACCCTTACTCATCCTTAGTAGAGAATTGACATTTAACTTTGTTTGTGATTATTGCTAGACTTCATTGATGATGTTGGTGGACTAGCATTTTAGGATCTTTGTTTATTGATTGTCTTTAGTTAATTCTAGTTATTCTCATTGTTTTTACTTGTGCTTGCTTTTAAATTTCCTTGTTGCTTTAGATTAGGATTAGTGCATTGTGTTACGATTAATTGTTGATTACATTGTTATTGTTTTAGCTATTTAAATTTTTTATAATTCATGCTTCAAACCTACTTCTTGGTCGCCTAAATAATCGGTTTAATCCCAAAAATTAGTAAGTGGAATCATAAACTCCCCAAGGATCGATAACTCTTTATTACTTCGATAATCGTGCACTTACGGGCTATCAAGTTTTTGGCACCTTTGCCGGGAAGTTTGTGCTTTGTTTTGATATTAGTTAGGGACTCGATCGATTAATCTTGACTTTGTTTTATGTTTTGTTGTCTCTTTCCATTTTCCTTATTTTTCTTTGCTAAGTTGGCATCAACATGTATGAGCAAGACTTTTTGATATTGCTTGCCAAATATTATCTTTGAAAATTGATGAACTCTCTAAACGATTAGACTCTTTTATTGCAAATAGAGCTAACCATCAATTTTGTTTTTCTTATGCATGTCAATGGTATGGTGGGGCACATGTAACAAATTGGTGTTAATGGAGGAATCCCTACCCACAACCATCCCCAAGCTATTATCCATCAGATCCAAGTTACCAGATCCAACCCTATCCTTAGTCTTTCAATGGAGACTTCACTATGGAGCGTGATCAACTCTAACGGGAAAGTCCATATCAAGAGCAACCAAGGGGAGTGTATGAAGAAGAATGGTATGGAGGGGTATAAGACACAATGGTAGAGAATAATTACTTTCATATGGGGCTTCAAGAATCCTCACCGGAGTGCTACAACTACCAAGAAGCAACCATTCCAAGTCCGATAGAAGATGCAAATCAACAAGCAGCTTTGCCAATGCTCTATGATGATGAAAATTTGGGACACATTGAGGGTGGAAACATGCTTTGGAAAGGAAGCAAAAAATGAGCTAACTAAAGGGGATTGTCTATATGAGTCCCAAGCTTTTGAGGAAGTTGAGGTAGAGCAAGAAACAACTTCACTTGCTCCATCAATGGACTTACATAAAGAGAGTAAAGAGTGGCATGGAATTACAATCATATATGAAGAGTCCAATGAACCCTAAAATTTCATAGATCCATTCTTGGAGGATTTTGAGGAGCAACAAGAAGGATTCTTCTATGCTAACTTCACCATTTTAGATCCTCAAAAAGCTTGGAGGAATTGTGCTAGAAAAAGAGCATTGGCGGCATCATCATAAGTCAACCTTAAAGAGCCAACAAGGGAGCTACGGATGGCCTTTGAAGGACTTCCCCGATCTTTCCCACATGTCAAGTTGTATCCTTAATAATACAAAAGGAAGACATGGTCAAGCTAGTGACCTAAAACAAGCGCTTTGAGGAGGCAACCCAAGAACTCTATATCCTTTGTATATATCCTTTTAGTTATCTACTTTACTTTCTTGCAATTTTATTTTTCCTTCAAATGTTGAATTGTGGTTAATGTGAAACTATGTGATGATTGACCTTGTTGTAATTCTTGAGGCTTTGTTTTATGCTCATATAGGTAATAGTATTACATTCATCGTTTCAAGTATGAAAATGCACTTCATTGCATGATAATTGTTTCATTTGAGTTTGATTGTTTAGGTGGGATGTAAGCCTCCATTGGTG
>CANYLF010385574.1:0-21386 GCA_948193215.1 Bocquillonia castaneifolia
AGGAGAAGAGAGGAGGAAGTTGGAAAAACATTTACGACATGAACCCAATAATTTTAGTGAGTTGATATTCTTATACGAATGTGTTTTTTCGATTATTTCTATGGATTGAATTAATGTGTGAAACTCGTTGATGTTTGATAAACGCTTTTACTAAACTTCTACAAAATGGATACACAATAGAATCATCTATGTTCCTCAATTAATTACTTTAAATCACTTTTTTTATGGGTACTTGCTTCAAATCATATTTAAATTCAGTTCTCATTTTATTATTCAAAATTAGACTCCCATTAAAAAAAATAATGCTTTATTTAATATTTAGACTAATTAAAATAAGCATAATTTATCTACCAAAATATATCCTAGAGACATTATAATGGATTTAAAAGTCTAACGTATAAATCCCCTGTCCTCACTAAAAAGAAAAGCATTATTTCAAAAATCTCATTTTTTTTCCTCTACTTTTTGTTTCAGCATGTATATCCAGTAGATGCAGACTCCAATACATAAAATCAGTCTATTTTCCTAAAATGAAAATATGGGAAAAGTGTTTCCTATGTATAGCCTACTGGTAGAGACATTGTAATCGATCTGGGAGACTTAGGTTCGAATCCCCCAATCATCAAAAAAAAAAAAGATTTCCTAAAAGTAATTCAGAGGCTATTTATCAAAAAAAATAAAAACAAAAATGAGAGGCTCAAGTTTATAGGTATTACTTGTTTCCGTACCGTGTTGCTGTGATCACTTGTAATACTGAATTTATTTTTTTTTATTTTATATGCAATAATTATACTTCCATACATTAATGATTTTAATAAATAATATCTTGACATTAATAATATTAAATAAATTTACTGATATATTAATTGCACATTACAACTATCACACAATTACCTTTTCTTTAGTTTCAGATGTATCAATGTATGTATTTGATTGATTTTTATACATTTATTTTACTTTTTTTATTTATAAGATAAATAGTGGAAATAATTTGGTTTTTATAATATTTGTAGAATGTTTCTGAGAAAATATATTTTTAAATTATCAACATAAATTTTTTGAAAGAAATATTTATAATCTACTCCTTCCGTTCCACAATAACTGTCTTTTTAGAGTCTTTTTTTGTCCCAAATTATCTGTCGCTTACAAAAACCAACGAAGCATTAATGATGTGTTTTTTTTTCAAATTTACCCTCATCAACACTATAAATTACAGCTATTATAAGTAATTAATGAAGAGTGGGGTAAAGGGTAATTTAATCAATAAGGATATATTTACCCAAAATCTAGATGATTTAATGATTATTCTTAATATGTGTGCACAAACCTTAAAAGACATATATTTTGGAACAGATGGAGTATAAGAAAAATACATGAATCATGGGTAAATGGCTAGTTGTAATGAAAAATAGAGCATCTTTTTTTTATTTTCAAAATTTAAAACATAACACATATGTTTTTTAGCCGGAAACACAATATAAATTCAATACAAATTTGTTTTGTAAGAGATGTCCATGGGTTTTTCTTATGAACTAGACGGATTCCCTAGTTTCGCTCAACTATTATTAAATTTTATTTTATTTTATAAATTTTATTATATATATAATTATTTGTATATATTTTTTACTACTTTTCAAAAATATAATAACATTAAAAATTATTTTAGTAAAAAAATTATTTAAACATAAATTGAATTTATTTCTTACATTTTGGAGTTTACTTATAACAAAAAAAAACTAATAAAATTAATTTATAAGTCTAAAAATTTTAACTTTCATTTAATTCAGTTTTCCCTTGATTATAAGTAAAATATAAATATATTATTTTTATTTAGAATTAGTTATTTTAAAGCTTACTTAATGTTAATTTAAAAAACTTATAAAATTAATTTGTAAGTCTAAAAATTTTAACTTCATTTAATCCCACCTCCCCTTAATTATAAATAAAATATAAATTTATATTTTTAAAAAGAATTGAATCAATAAAAAATGATTTTTAATTACTAATCCACCTTGTGTGAACTGATACTACCCATGTGGGTAAAAAGTTAAAGATCTTAAGTTCAAGACTCACCCTTGCTAAATTATCAAAAAAAAAACATATATAATTGTAATTATCATATTATTATAAATTTTATAATCAAATCATATATTCAAATAACTATATTTAAAATGAGTTTATTTTTTTAGATCTTGTAAAAAACATATAAAGTTCATGATTTTAGTTGCATTCAATAAATATAGTGTTATTTATTTTGTTATTTTTGATAAATTCATTTAATAAGTTTATATATTTAATTTTTAAATAAATATAGGATTATTTATTTATCACAATTTTTTATGTAGTCATTTAATTAAATTTATATTTATTAACTATTCAATGAATATAGTCTTATTTATTTATATTAGTTATATATAATAGTTTAAATTAAAAATATAAAAATTAATTCGAACCAATTATAAGTCCAATAAATAAAAATAAAATAATTAAAATTTTAAAAAATCTCACAAAATTACAAAAATATAAAAAGGCTTTCACTTTACTATTTTTTGATAGTTGTTGTTATCCCGGATATCCGGAACCCCGGCTAATCCGTTCGGTGAGTTCCATTTGAAAGCACACTCTTAAATTTCTTGGCCCCAATTTATTATTTTTTTTTTTTTTGAAGGGCCCCAATTTATTGTTCTTCACTATAAATGCTTGTTATTCAAGCAATTCCCCTAAATTTTGATTAATACCTGTAAAGGATGAACTTAATGTTACGCTAAAATCTCAAGTCAGATTGAACTCAAATTATCCAACTACCACTTATGTATGGTTGGTGTCCTTTGTACGTTAATTTCTATGAAAACGACTTAGAAAATTTGAGGTAGATTAATTATAGATATACTCAAATGATAGAGGCATTTATAGTTGATCTAGTAAAAGTTACATTTTGGATTTAAAAATTGAAAATTACTGTCTATCTAATCATTGGATGTAATACACCGAGAGTAGGTAAGAAAAATTCGTAAAAAAGTTAGAAAATTTGACAAAGACGATAAATTTCAGGAAGCAATAGGAGAATAAGGGTAATTTTTTTATAAGGGCAATTTTCTAAAAGTTAACAAAAATTGACTGTGGCATTAGTTATTTTAGCTGTGGAGACTTGATGAAGATGGGATGAGTGGAAAAATTTTCTAACATTAATATATTTAACCTAATTTTGAATATTAATTCACATCCAATTCAAGCATCAAACTTTAAATTTGGATATGAATAAAAAGAACTTTCAATTTGGAATTTAATTTGAAAATAAATTGACATGTTTCTCGTTCTGAAGATTTAATTTAATTGTGTAAGGTTTTACTAAACCATTTTGCCTGACTTGAAGGATAACAAAGATAGAAAGTTATACATATCATTTTCATATATATTAAATATCTAAGTCATCAAGTGCAATTAATGTGAAAGTGAGAGAATAAATCCTCATTCAAAAAATTATGATTATTGGAGTTTAGTTGAAAACTTAAATATGAGAGTCAAAATTAAAATTACCATATAAATTCAAATTCATATTAAATTCAAGCATCTAAATTTCAATTTTGATTGTTAGATTTAACACGAAAAGAATTTGACAGGTTTCTATTTTAATTAGACATAAGAAAATTTGACTTAATAATTTAAGGGTTTCTTTAACTTTGGCTTAAAGGAAAAGAAAGATAGAGAGTTATAATCATTTTATATAGGTTAAATATCTTGAGCATCAAGCAGCTTTTAAATAATGTGAGATGTAGAAAAAAAATCTCATTGAAAAAATTATTAATAAAAAAATATAAATATGAAAAAATCAAATGGGCTTCAAATGGACGCCGAATACCCGAAATAACAATAATTATAAAAAAAATTAAAATTAAAATATTTTTTTTCTACTAGATGTAGTGTCAAGCCCAATACTATACCGTGAAACCAAATCTGATCGGTATAAATAAAAATAAAAAACTCGGACGCTCTCTTTTTCTCTCCTCTTATTTCTTCAAAAATTTTATAATTAGGTTATCGCTGATTAAATAAAAATCTCAATGAACCATTATATATTTATATTTATATTTATTTTTTTTCTTCCTTTATGGATATTATTAAATCCATTAATAGAATCCTATTGTTTTTCCTTTTTGGAAGTGATAATGGAACGACCAGGGAGAGGTCTGAAATTCGAGCCTCGCCTTCTTTGGGAGAGGGCAAGGGGTTCAAATGGGTCATATAGCTAGGCGCCGGCTTCCTCACAGTATATTATTTTGGGTCTAAAGGGCCTGAGACACCACTGTAGGTAACACCTATAAAAAAAAAAGTGATCATAGAACGAGGATGATTATGGTGTGAAACTTTTTGTTAATTTTCTTTGAAACAATCTGTCTTAAAGATCAGAGTTGATTTATGGCATGATATAACCATCTTGTTCGTTTGAAAAAGATTAGAATACATTTTTTGTATTTTTTTTTAGCGGAGAATAAATTTTCTATATTGATTATGTATGACCATTTATATTCTTTATATTTTCCATTGAATTGTACTCGTTTATTTGAATAAATAAACAAATTATAATTTTCCTAAAAAAAGACCTATACCATACTGTTTATATGGACAAAATACATCCACGGATATTTAAGCTATACTATATTTTTTCATTTTAAATTTTTAATATTTTATTTTTATAATTTAAATACTTACAATATGTATTTTAAAAAATAAACACTTAAACTATTATGAGATTATCATTTAAACTCTCCATCTTAATTTATAATTTCACAAGACCACTTTCAAACACTCATACACCTCCATGTAAGTAAAAATGTCTAAAACATTCAAACAGTAAAATTCTAATGTTTAGGTGATAAAAAATAAAAAGTAAAGCATGAAAATAAAAAAATGATCTAATTAAGGGTCTACAAATGTGTTTGCTACTCCCTCCGTCCCATAATAATAGGCAATTTTGGATAAGCATATGGATTAAGAAATTTAGCAATTCAATATAAAAATATTATTTTTTCTAAAATGTCCTTGTTGAAACGCTAAAATGTTATTTATGAGTTGAGTGTTTTTAATTGAATTTGATATTTTCAATGTAATAAATAATGGTATTTTAGGCTTTATATTGTTATGTCCTAAAAACTACCTATTATTTTGAGATGAAAAAAATAGCAAATCTACCTCTTATTATAGGACGGAGGGAGTATTTATTTGAGAATTTTTACTATCAATTGACTTATTAAATTGAGAGAATTAATTAAGAGATTAAATTGATTCAAATCAAATGGAGTTATTATTAAAAATTACTTTGAAACACGATTTTTTACGATAAAAATGTTTAATAATCATAATTTTTAAAACTTTTAAAAATTTAAGATTACTTGATTTAAATTAATTTGATCACGTAAATTAAATTGAAGTAAATGATATCAAATCAACAGAGTGATTGAGAAACACATTGATCCGAATGTCGTTTCACGTTTAATGATGAAACACCAAAAGGCTTTGGCCTTTGTGGAGCAGACAAAAGATTTAAGGACCGTGGTCGAATGGGAAAACTTTTGTTGGAACGTGAAGTACTTGCGTGATGGATGAAATTTTGTATTTAGAAAAATACTATTAGAAAGAAATATATAATCATATAAAAAAGAAAATGATAAAAAAAAAATGGAAAAGTTATTAGGATAAATATCTGTATTACGAAAGATAAATTATGAAAGGGACATGTTAAATGAGAAAACCAACGAGGATAAACAAAATCAATGTCAAAGTTGCAACTAACTGATTTCACTTTGGTTGGCATTGACAAAAAAAATAAAATCTTACCTCTATCCATGTCAAAGTAACGACTAATAAATTTTTTTTGCACTTGGTTGAATTTGTCAAATGTTACCTCTTCCCAATTTAAATAAAATGCAGAGTATTGTTAGCTGATTAAAAATTATTATTTGATATAAGATGAAATTTGAACTCTAATCTCTCACCAACGCCCTTCAACATGCAAATCCTTTGCTTTAACAAATCTACTTTACATGATGTCAAAAAGAAACTTTTCTTTTTCACCCTTTTTTTCCCCTTGAACCGTTGCCCTTTTCATTTCAAAACCAACTAAAGCATGATTCAATCGCAACAATGACTCTTTAAATGTGTTTTTTTGATAAGAACTCTTTAGAATGTGCTGTACCATTTTGATTCTTAATTTTCAATTTGTATCATGAAAAATCACGCATCTTAATCTAACCACTAAAAACCTTCTTGAGTTTGATCTGGAGAGGTTATGTACTTGCACACTAAAATTAAAAAAGTAAAGTAATATAAACTAAAATTTATGGATTGAGCATATACCTAAATTTAGAAAAGATGAATATTAGAAAGTGAGACCAACTTTTTTAAATTAGTACCGAATAGTTAGCCACTAAAATTGAAAAACAAAAGAAATGCAAATATAAACTAAGATTTATTGATTGAAAACATACCTAAATGTAGAAAAGAAAAAAAAAAGTTAAAAAGTGAGACCAACTATTATGAGTCGAGCTTTTCATGCAACACCAAATACCCAAATTTCCATGTTTCCACACATGGTGCCTTCCACAGTTTATTTTGCATAGAGTAAAATTTACTTAGTAAATCAATCGTCACCAACGAGAGAACATTTTCTTTTAATGGTGGCATACAAGTAAACATAAAATGAAATAAGTGATGAACAAAGAACAATGAAATCTCCCTTTTAAACGAGTTTTATACTGAGTAAGCATTTCCAAACAACACCAACCCAAACTTCACAACGCTCCCTTACGGAACAAGAATCGAATAGAATAATCACTATGCCCTTCCACTGTGTAGCCTAGCGTATGCCTTCCATTTCTTTTTTTCAGCTAAATTCTAAAATCTATACATCTATGTATACACATATTTGCCAGTGTTCACTTATATTAAACCAATCAGCAGTTGTATGCCCAGTTGGTATTTGGTAACAGCACGATATATTCATATTATCTCAATCGTCAGACTAATTTATTTGCACTAAAAAAACCAATCAAATCATTTAGCCACACTACAAAGGAAATCGACCAACATGAAAACACACATTCATCAAACTTAGATACAGATCAATGACAAGTAAACAAGCATAACTTATTGTAACTTTTATTTTTCTAGATCTATAAAGCATGTGTTATTGCCCATCCCTACAAGTTTTAATTCAATCCTATACTATGCTTAAATATCAAGTATCACAAATGGTTATATCCTAAATATAGCTGCAGCAATGTTTCATATCTCAGCACAAGAATATGCTTCCTTTCTTACTGCAGTCCTCGCGCAGCTGGCTGAGAATAATAAAAAGAAAAAAGAATGGGGAAAAGAAGAAAGAATTGTGAGGGGAAAGAGGTCTGCTCCTTATGAAGTCCCATCCGAAACATGGGACAAAGGTTTCTTTGTTCCAGCTCCGCTACCATCATATCCAAAAAATCCTACCAAGAAAGAGAAAAAGGAAGAAAAAAAAAAACAAACAAACAAACTTTGGCACCGAGGTTGGACAATATAGGGGCAAAATAATTTGGGTTAGAATAATTGTGTACATAGATACATACATACATACATATACATATATATCCACAAATTCGTGATAAAAGCATCTCCAAGGCTACTCTATAAAATATAGAGTTTATTTTATCATTTAAAGAGCAATTTTAGATATAAAGAGTTTGAATTATTACAAAATTCTAACAGACTCTTTAATTATTCTCTATTTAATTTTATTTTGTTAGACAATCTTTATCTAAATTTGAATGTCTCAAAAATTTAAAAGTTTATTTTTTTACTTTACATAAACTGGAAAGAATGGAATTTTGTTAAAGATAGAGACAAGTATCATATACAAAATTTAAAATAATTATTTGAAATTAGTTTAAAGAGTGGAATTGGCTCAGCAGTCTGTACATCTACAGAGCCAAATCAACTCTGTACTTCATAGCTTTTAAAATACAGAGTCCCTTAGATCTCAAATATTGACAATAATTTAGAGATTTTAAAGAGCCTTTTGGAGATGCTCAACTTATTAGGTGCCTCTGTAGCATAAAACGGTATTGTTAAGTAGAATAACCATGCAACGAGTACAAATGCAAGAAAACTAGAGCTGTTTTAGTGGTTTACAACATGCAATCAGTAGAAAACATTTATATTTTGTGCCCCAACAGAGAAGAGTGGTTCAATCCATAAACAAGTCAAAGAGAATGGGAAATAAAATCATCAAATTTTCTCCACATTCACACACTTGAGGATCATTATTTCTGCATTCCAACCAAAAAGTGGGGCAAACAACTTGAACTTGCTCTGCACAGGCCAGAGATGTGAGTTTAACAAACAATGTGCCACACCTAGCACCTTGAGAACTAACTCCTAGAAAAGACTACACTTGAACCCTGGTGCAACGATATTCTCACAAGCAAGCATAACCCATAAACTACTGACCAAATATCATTATCCACATGCATCTGAATGGAAGATAATTGTGACCAAAAACAGAATAAAAGAATCAATCCAGCAGTTAGTTAGAGATTACCTGCAAAAAAACCAAATTTGCATTCACCATAATCTTAGAGAAAGTCGGCAATCTGGGCTCATGGTCAACATTGAAATTGTAATGCTATTTCATCCCAGCAAACACCTGGTTTCCCTTGACCTCAAATGTAGCTTCAACAACCAAGACAATACCTTGGAAAGAAGAAAAAAGAAAGAAAAAAAAAATAAAGGGGAAAAAAGAAGAAAAGATGGGGAAAGAAGTAAGGCATAAGGTCACTGTGGCACAAGACGCATAAGTATTGGCAAATGTAACCAACCCTTTACTAGCAAGAGTCTCAAAATTTCCAATATGTACAAAAAGCTCAATTAATAGGCTTGCTACTCCATTGACATCATACCTTCATGTACACAAGTAAATATTAATCGAGCCAAACTGATCCTTGAATGCTCCAATGAAAACACCATGTAAGACCTGCATGTATTTGGAAGGCGACAGGCCCACCACAACATCAAAGAAAAATAAAGCTGAGCCTATGATCAGCCTACTACATACACTTTAAGCTTTCACCTTCATAAGGAATAAATAAAATGTCATAATTTAGACCTAATCCAAAACAGTTCATGTAGGAAAGGAGGAGAAAGAACTTTGTGCTATATAATCTTATGATCTAAACCAAAAGGGCTTTGTATGGCAGCACTACTACTTATTGACTAATGAACCACTCCTCGAACACATCAAGGACATCAGCTCTTGTTAATAATTGGGCTTAAACAATCAAATAGTGCAAAATTTAAAATGGAAACAATCAAGGCTACTGGACATGATCCTTTAAACAAACATTTTAATCAAAGAGTTCACAACAAAGAGGTAATAGTCTAACATACATCCAGAAGAAATAGAAGCTTGCTACATTGATGAAGACAACAGCAGAACATCTCCTCATATATTTAATCCATATCAAGGTCAGAATGCCTCAAAACCTAGTTCCAATCTGTTACAAGTGAACCTGCAAAAGATAAACAAACACAAAGTGTGCAATATTTATGAGGCAGCAACATGCAGAAATATCTGAGCACCAAAGAAACACCAAGATATCTTCTAAGAGAACCGTCTTAGAAAAGTATGACTCTCAGAATAGTAAGCTCATGCGCATTCAAACAAACTTCAAAATTTTGGTGAGCTCTATCGGTCATCCACTAAGTCAACTTTCCCAAATGCTGACCAGCTCAGCATTTCCTCCATTTCATCTCTTCTACACTGGAGAAGAACAAGGAACTGTATCAGCTACATTGAAGCTATCCTACAATTTCAGTGAGCAACTTTGTGAGTGCATATCATTCTGAACTATCAACTCCTGTTCTTTATTGGCATAATTGCAGGTTCTTGTTTTATCTACGAGTTGTACTTCTAATGTGCCCTTCTAGATCTGTAAATCACAAACAGAAAAGATGATGAACAATAATAGAAAAGCCAAAAGCTCTGGTTCTTTTTCCTTCTCATATTAATTAATAATGTTTAGGTATAAATAACAGACCTTTTTATTTTTTGCTTTTGAATGAGATTTGGCACACATCAGCTCTTCACTTCTTTTTCATTTTCCATTATCATATTTCCCTTCAATTCCTTGGAACCATAGTCATCATGTTTTGAAGACAACACTCTGTCATCCCATGTGTCAGTTGCACCTCTCATTAAAGAATCTCGGTCCTCGGTCACATTTTCAGCTTCATCTGATATATACTGATCATGCACTGGATTTTCAGCTCTGTTTATACTCTTTATATCACTTGATTGATTCTTGCGTTCAACAGATCTTGACCTAGAGCGTCTTTTATGTTTTGATTTATACTCCTGTGGACTTCGAGATCTGTAACGGTCACTTTCAGCAGACAACGATCTTCTTCTGTTGCGATGACTAGACCTGTGACTAGACCTGCGCTTACTTTCAGGAGATCTTGACCTAGAATGCCTTCTGTGTTTTGATTTATTCTCATCTCCAGCTCGTGGGGATGACCTGCTTCCTCTACACTGCTTACCCTCAACAGATATTGATCTAGACCGCCTTCTGTCACGATGCTTTGACCTTTTATCTCTGCTTTCATTTCTTTTCTCCCTAGAATGGCACCTAGCTTCAACAGATTTTGACCTGGACCTCTTCCTACCACGATGTTTCAGCTTTTCATCCCTGGTTTCATGTGCTTTCTCATTGGCGCGGTGCCTAGCTTCCACGGATTTTGACCTCGATTGCCTTATCTGTTTAGATTCATTTTCATCCACCCTTCTTGGGGATGACTTACTTCCATTATTTTTTTCTTCCACTGATAATGACCTAGATCTCCTCTCCTCTTGCTTAGATTTTTCACCCTGGGCTTCTTTTGCTTTGTCATCAGAATCTTCCACAGATCTGGACCTTGAGTGTTTTCTGTATTTCAGTTTGTTGTCACTGTCATTTCTAGGGGATGACCTGTTTCCTCTATATTGTCTAGGTGATCTGGAACCACCATGAGCTGATTTTCTTGCTCTGTGAGGTGAACTATCTTGACGGCGTTTTGGTGATCCTGAATCGTCTCTATAGGACCTTTTCATTCGAGGACTCACACTCCTCCTTTTTCTTCTTGAAACTGGGGAATGCCGATCAGATGATCTATCCCTTCTTCTACTTCTGCCACTATCATCTCTACCATCTCTGTATGACCGCCTTTCATTATCATACCTGGAATAATGGCGAGATCTGAAGGGTGACCTGGATCTTCGATCTCGAAGACGGCGAGGAGGGGGTGAATAAGAAGGAGATCTCCGCCTTCTTCGATAATTAACTGGTGATTTCGACTTAGATTTGGACCTTGCTCGAGATGTGGAAGGTGACCTTCACGACACAGCAAAATTTATTAGTCATGAAAAGTGATATGGATAGTTCTGTTCGTATCTAATAATTTATACTTTTAAAATACAAGACTTAAGCAATTAGAAATCTCAAAATTACAACAGGGTGGAAAAACATGGACTGGGACCAAATCAAAACAAAATTAATAACCTTGTTAGTTGTGTCTCTTCACTAATCTAAACAAACTTGACCGCCAATGGATGCTTTTAACAATTACAAATCGAAAGGAATAACGTGAGATGAACATCTACAGTACAATACTTGTTCAAAGAACACCTGAGTTCCTTCTTTAAATTATCTCTCAATAACAAAAATCAAAATTAACCTTCCAATAAATAGAAGACGTATGGAAAAAAGAGATATGTTGCATATTCAATGTTTGACATAATTAAACAATCTTACCCAATTAACATGACTACAATCATAAAATACTCCTATTTTTTGAAAAGGAAAATTTCCATGGCAAACTCGATACAGGAACAAAAACAAGCAAGCTGCAGATGTCTGTTGCAACCAAAGTGGGGTCAACAAAACATAGTGAGGGATGACATCTTACAAATTACAGAAATATTTATGTAAAACATGATGCTAATGTGAAAAAGTAGTTGCTATGACTAATATTTTAGAACTTCAACAAAAAAATTAGGATAAATTACAAAGATGCTGTATCAGTACCTAGATTTTCTTTCTGTTTCCTTGTCTTCATCAACATGTCCATCAGCTTTTAACTTTTTACTAATTTCTGCAGCTCTAGCCGCTGCTAACTCAGTTGCAGACTTCATTGTTGCAGCTCGATTAGCTGCCTGCTGCGCAGTCATAGTTTGTTGCATAAGCAAAGCCTGCTGAAATTGCATCTGTTGCATGGCAACAGCTTGCTGCATCATCATCGGCAAAGAAGATGAAGCCATTGAAGAATTCAAAAGGGCTTTCTGAGGAACGGATTTAGCCATCTCAACATTCAACGGCCGACCCCCAACATCCAAATTGTTCAATGCTAAAGCAGCGGTTGCTTCTTCAGGTTTTGAGTATTCAATGTAAGCAAAATGCTTTGAATCAGTGATGCAACAGTCAACTACTGAGCCAAAATAGCTGAACAGCTGTTTCAGTTGGTCCACTGTCAGAAGAGGGCTAAGATTGCTAACTTGGACAGTCTTCTTCAGTGCATCTTCCTTCCCAGCTTTGTCAGGTGAACCTAGCAAAAACAGAAACCCTCAATAGTAAGAAGCTCAAAGCCTCAAACAAAAAAATAAAAGAACGAACAAATAAAACTTTAAAATGCAAAAGGACGATGCACCACATTGCAGTGACAGAACAATGAAAGAGCAACCGGTAATTTAAGAGAGCATTAAGCGAAGAGGAAAAAAAAGAAAGAAGAAGAAAGCTACAAAAGTAACCAAATGAAATAGGTAATGATACCAGATGAATCTTTGGTAGACTGAGCTTGTGCTTGCACTTGAGCAGCATGAGCTTGAAGGGCTTGAGCTGCAACAATGGCCTGAGCAGCAGCCATTGCAGCTGCCGAAGGTGCCATAGGCACCTGACTAAGAGTCCCCATTGTAGTTGTTGCAGCTAACGCTGTCATTAGCAAATTGTGTGGTGGATGGTTCAACTTGCAGTCAGGTTTTGCGCACCGGCCATTAAGATACTCTCGACAAACTTCCCCAAGGGATGCCCCGATTCCAGGCAAAACAGCACCACCCGAAGCACCAGAAACAATGCCAGGAATCATCCCCAACAATCCAGGGAATGCCCCAGAAACGGAACCCGAATAATTTGGCATGTTCGGCATGGTCTGGTTAACTAGGTTTGGAAACGTGGATGCTGGAGCCATACCTAACAGTCCTCCAGTTGAAGTGCCTACACCATGAAACTTCAATATTTCAAAAAAAGTTCCATTGCAAGTCTATAAAAAAACAACAGCAAGCATGGAACAATCTAATGGACAAAAATAAGTGGCAAGCAAACATACATAAATAATTTTCTTTATTCTAAAATGATCACCAACCATGCACTTATCACTTCACAATCCCCAAATGAAAATCTCCCCAGCCTTATTGCTTCAAACAGAAAGTAAGAAGAAATAGCGCATTCTACACACTCCATTAAACAGGCTCATTTTTCTTCAAAAAAAAATTGAGATTTCTCACATGATCTAGAAATTATTCACACCATATAAAACCCAAGACAATATGTAATTTTAAAAGCATCCAATGGCTAAAAACATTCGAGAACTTCACAAACTACCGAGTGTGTGCATATCAAGATAATGCCCATTGCATAAGAGATGAATGTTGGTAGTTATTGAAAATGCATATCTGTTAGTTTGGTCTGGGGATTTAGTTCCCTTGTGAATTTGCAGCTGTTCCAGTAGTAGTATTCTATTTTGGTTTGATTACCCAAAATAGATGATTCCAGTGTACAATCTCCCAACAAATGAACACACTCCTCTCCTCAATGCTGAAGAGTTTGTAGCAATAATAAAGAATCATACTTTAACATAACATAATTGATATGGAGTCCTTTGAAACTAATAATAACAATGCAAGACTAATTACCTGCACTGAAAAAACATTCAAAAAAGGTTGATAACTATAAAATGCCTGCATAACAAGATGAAATAAGCCAACAATGCGATGATGGATTAACTATATAACAAGTAGAGAGTATGATACCTCACATAATTGCATTGCACGATCAACATTATACTGCACTAAATAACATTTGATAAAAAAAAAAAATAGTTCACACACTATCAAATATATGCAAACCAATATATATCAGCATGTAATGCAACCAAAAACAATGCACAACAAGCAAACGAAGAATGATATCAACATAAAGAATACCATAGCAGAACAATTACCTGTACTGAAAAACACAGGAAATGGACTACCCGTGATAGGCTTCCCATTACATTCAATATTAACCATATAGTTCCCTCGTTTAGGCACAGCATAAGTCACTGTGTAGCTCCCATCTCCCATGTCCTTCGCAATCACTTCCTGTTCAGTCCCTCCAACTCCCACACCTGGCGAAACCTTAACCTTAATCTGTGCCCCACCCTGCGTGACCTTCCTCCCATCACAATCCTTGGTAACCACCATAAAAGTAGATGGAGAACACGCAGTTCCGCCAGCAATGCCGGCACCGACGGCCGTGCACTTGGTGGGGTCCACTGGTCCGATAGGTTTATTAGCTAAGTACTCTTCTGATTCTTCTTCTCCTTCTGAATCGGAATCTGCTGGTTTTTCAGGTTTGTTCGTCGGTATGGTTTTGAATGTGGCTTCAAACGCGGCTTTTGCAGCTGCGGCTTTCTCAGCTTCGCTTTTTATCTTGGCTTCCTCAGCTTGCTTCACCCATATCGGCTTAGGAGTAGCGGCGGAGGAGGAATTACTAGCGGGGGTGGTGGTGTTGCGATCGGTCATTATGAACTATGAAAAACCCTAAAAAAACGTAAAAGAATAAGCGCTTAAACCCTAATTGAACTCATAGAAATCAAAATCAAGATCTTCGAGAGAGAATCAAATGAAACCCTAAAAAAGAAAATTGAAATTTTATGGGAATATAATAAAAACTACTGTAGTAATGAATTTTTTTTTTTTTTTCTTCCAATTGCTACTGAGGTCGCACTGAGAAGCGGATGTGGCGGAGAAGGATTCGCTGTGTTGGAGAGGTTTTGTGATAGAGAGAGAGATGCGACTATTACTAGCGACGATATTTTACCATTAGAAAACGCATATGATATCTAGGTCAAGGGGGTGTTGATTTGTGCCACTGAAAATATCCATTTTAGAGCAATTGTTGACGTAAGAATGGTCAAATTGGTACATCAACTTATGATAAGGGGTTAAATTTAAGAAAAGTTAGGAAAAATCAGTAATTTAGTTTCCGACTTCTATTTAGCTGATCAAAAAAGATGCAAAATGTAAATTATCATTTTTCAAAAATTTGCAAAAAATTCATTTTAACAAAATTAAATCTAATACTTCATATGTAAGTTATAAAGTATTTATTAACAATTTAAAAAAAATTTAAAAAATCATTTTGACTAATAAATAATTTTTAAAATTTTTGAATAAAAAAATTAAATAAATCCTAAAAATATAAAACATATGAAAACTGCATATTTTTTATAGCGATATAAGACAATATGCTAGAGATATTTTGATAATTAATGATAGAATTTGATTAGTTTTACATGGTTAAAATTTGTTAATAGAAAAAATAATTAAAAATTATACTATTGACTAACTATTTGTTAAATTCGTAAATTAAGTTAATTAAAATTCACCGATGATTATTTCAATAAATTTAACATATTTAAAATTTTCACATAACAAATGATACCATTTTCATCTATTTTTTATTTTTTTATGATTTCTTAAATTTTTTGATTAAAAAATCAAAAAAATAATTTATCGATCAAAATGTTTCAAAAATATTTTAGAATATAAATTAATTTTTTTTCAAATAACATATAAAAAAAATAGGTGAAAGTAAATTAAAATGACTTTTTTATGAATTTTAAAAAAAATCATATTGACATTTTGCACCTATTTGACCAATTAAATAAAAGTTAGAGACTAAATTGCTGATTTTTCTCAATTTTTCTTAATTTGACACGATGTCACAAGTTGATGTACCAATTTAACCCTTCTTTCTATTTTTTTATTCAACAAATGATTAGCAAGTTCCCTAAAATAGTAACACGAGATCAAATAAAAACAATCTCACATTTTTTAGATATTTAGATCCGCAACTTACAATTTCAGTATCAAATAAGGATAAAAAAATTATTTATATACCTTTAAATATTTTTTAAAAATTCATTTTAATAAATTTTTAGTATATATGTTAAAATAAATCTATTTTATATTTTTCTAAAAAAAATCTACCAACAAATTATTTTTTCTTATTTTTTGTGAATGAATGGAAAAAATCATATAAAATATAGATTATATCATAATGATACCATCTTTGATATATTTATGTTCAAAAAAATATGTTAAATTTTTTTTGTTAGTAAAAAAATCAAAAAATGATATATTTCTTACTAAAAAAGAAACAAGCAAACAAGAAACAAAACTTCAAGAGGATAGCCTTGAAATTCACCCCTCACATTTTCAAATGCTAATTTTATCTAGAAAACTATTAACAGCAGCACTATTCTTACTCCCCTGCACTCTATACAAAATTGTTTGACAAATAACTCATAAGATAACTATAGCATTAGGAGTTCCCCCCTGAAACACACATCTATTTCTAGCAATCCATAAGTTGCAGACAGTAGTAGACAACAGAAGTTTCCTGA
This sequence comes from Bocquillonia castaneifolia, assembly GCA_948193215.1. NCBI lineage: Eukaryota > Viridiplantae > Streptophyta > Magnoliopsida > Malpighiales > Euphorbiaceae > Bocquillonia > Bocquillonia castaneifolia. The sequence goes on from CANYLF010385574.1 coordinate 16,729, forward strand.
GTTTGGCCACTTTGCTTTTCCTTTTTACCTTTGTTTTATATCACTGCATTAGTTGATTCCACGATTGGACTCTTGAAGGAATACATCAAGCCATAGCAAAAGCCCTCCAAACTCTGTTGCTAATAGGACAGCTATATAAACAATGAGCGAATGTTTCAACGCCTTGATTACACATAGCACACTGATCAGAGGTAGATATCTGCCATTGAAAAAGTTTATCTCTGGTCCTTAGCCTTTTCCACATTGCTAACCATAAAATAAAGCTACACCTGGGAATAAGACCTTTAAACCACACCAATTGAGTCCAATTTAACCCTACATTACAATTAGAAAGGCTCTTCCAGGCATTATTGATAGAGAAGGAGGACCTGTCATTCCACAAAATTCTGTCGGGGTCATCAGATAATTTGAGAGTTCTAATTACCTCCCAAATTTGATCTATAATAACATTTCCAGCGGCTGGTAATCTCCATCTATTATCCTTTCAAAAATCAGCAACTTTTGCAGTAGGTGAGATACCAAGATGAGTACCTTTGATACCTGGTATTATATCAGCAATAGACAAGTTAAATAACCAAGGATCATGAAGAAAAGAAAACTTCTGACCATTTCCCACATAATAACTCAGATGTTGTTTAACTAAAGGCCTCAAGTTCAGTAAACCCCTCCAAATCCAACTCATAGAAGAGGTGATAGGGACTTGCCAAAAACTTCTGCCTCTTAGCTTGTTTTCCCTTATCCATGTGCACCACATATTTTGCTCTTCCTGTAACAACTTCCAAAGCATTTTACAAATGGCCGCTTTGTTCCATACATGCATACTTTTGATGTTCAAACCCCCTGCTATTTTTGGAAGATAGATAGTGTGCCAAGCAACCAGGCTTCTTGAGAACTCACTGGCATTGCCAGACCAGAGGAAATTATGGCATATCTTTTCAATAACAGTAGTGACAGCTTTTGGCAATACAACAACCGTGGCCCAGTAAGCATGAATACTTAAAAGTATTGAGTGTATTAACTGAACTCTACCTGCATAAGAGAGGAGTTGTTGCTCTAATTCTTAATACGTTGTTGTAGTTTACCGAGAAGGAGTTGGCAATCTCCTGCAGAAAGCCTTTTAGTAGCAAGGGGAATACCCAAGTACTTAACAAGGAGAGTTCCCTCATGGAATTGAGAGAGAGCTAGAATTCTCCTTTTAACACTACTTTCCATTCCAACACAGTATATGTGACTCATGTCTGCATTTACTGCTAGCCCTGAAGTCTCACTGAAATTAGTTAAAACATACTACAACTTAGAAACTGACATAACATCACCCCTGCAAAATAAGAGAAGATCATCAGTAAAAATTAGATAGGATAAATGTAACTTTCTACAGCCAGGGTGAAAATTGAAGCCTTGCTGCAAATTCTTCAACAGAGATCTGGATAAATATTCCATACAGATGGTGAAAAGTAAAGAGGACATGGGGTCCCCTTGTCTCAAGCCTCTCTTTGCAGGGTAAAGCTAACCTTGAACTCCTTTCCAATAGATCGAAAAAGAGGCGGCTCTGACACACTCCATCATAATTCCCACAAACTTGAGAGGAAATTCCAAAGCCAACATCATTTCTTATAGAAAATCCCAATGGACAGAGTCATATGCTTTCCTTAAATCCACTTTCATAGTACATCTAGCAACAGAATTCTGCACATGATAGTTATAAACAAGTTCATAGGCAAGGAAAATATTATCACCTATGCTTCATTTAGGGATAAAGGCAGACTGAGTAAGAGAAATCAACTTCTACAGGGGAGCTCTCAATCTGTTAGTAATAATCTTGGTGATTATCTTATAAAGGACTCCACAGCAGGCTATTAGACTGAAATTAGAGAGAAATTCAGCATTCTATACTTTAGGAATTACTGTCACAGCAGTAATATTCAGCTGCTTTAGCATTCTACCATTCTGAAAGAAATCCCGTACCATCTTCAACAGATCATACTTGATGAACTCCCAGTAAGTTTTAAAGAAGAAGGCATTTGAACCATCAATCCCTGGTACTTTATCCGATCCAAAAGACTGCAAGCCAGCTTTTAATTCTTCCTTTGACACAGGCTTCATTAGCAATTCTTTATCATCTACAGACAGGTAGGGCCCCATAGGAATTACATTCCAATCAATATGGCTATTTCTAGTAGTAGCAGTACCCATAATTCCTTTATAATAAGAAGTTAAAGCATCACGCATACGCTCATTAGTATCAAAAACCGTGCCATCTGAAGATCTGATTTAAGTAATTACCGACTGCATCCTTCTCTTCTTTATGACATTAAAGAAAAACTTTTGAATCATTGTCACCCAATTGAATCCAATGAACCCGAGCTTTCTGCTTTAGAAAATTCTCCTCCAGACTCTGAAGATGCCTTAAATGAAGAACCATTGCCCTTTCTTCAAGAATAAGATCATCATTAGTTGGGTCCAGCTGCAGGTTGATCTGTAAACTTTCTACTCTATCATGTTGATCTCTAACCCTCTGAGAAAGTTCACTATATTCAGATCTATTAAAACTCCCTAGCCTCTCTTTAATTTTACTGAGTTTCTTTATAATACAATATGCCATCACACCTCCATCTTCTTTCTACCATTCCTGCTGTACAACATTAAGGAACATGGGGTGTTATACCCAAAAATCAAAAAATTTAAACGTTGGCCTCCCATATCTTTGTTGAGACACAAACTGCACACATATTGGAGAGTGATCCAACAACACAGGAGCTAAAGTGAGAGAAATAACACCTTCAAAAGCATCACAGAACTCAGAATTCATAAGATCTCTATCAAGTCTTCTCCAAATCCTGCTCTCTCCTAGTTGATTGTTGCTCCATGTAAAATAAGGGCCTCTTCCTCTAAGCTCAGTCAAATCATTATCACTAACAAAGCTACACATTTCCAGTCAATGATTATCATCCAAACTTTGACCCCCAATCCTATCTTGCTCACCCATAATAGCATTAAAGTCCCCTTGAATTATCCAAGGCAAAGTATAAGATCCAGCAAATAGAGATAGCTCCTCCCATAAATGGGTTCTATCACTATAAGAGTTGAAGCCATATACAACAGTTCACATAAAATGCTTATCCTTAATAGTAATATCACAAGTAATAAACTGGCTTGACATGTTAACAATAGACACACCAACTGCTTCAACAAACAAAATCCAGATTCTACCCAGATCATGCATACTATGATTAGTAAAATACTTTCAATTAGAGAATTTGAACTTACACCAAATTGACTCAACATTATTAAGACTAACACGAGTCTCCACCAAACCTATTAGCTTTAATCTATATTTCTTTTATAGAGCGCACACCTCTACAATCTTGAGGGGGTCATTCAACCCCCTAACGTTCTAACTCTTCAACATTTGCCTCTATTCAGGGGTAACAAAGTCCCCTGGAAAACAAGAACATCGCCCAATTCATCCATAGAAGTACTACATTGAGCAAGGGAAGTAAAAGAATTGTAATTAGTACCTCTGTACTCTTGACTACCAACAACATTTCGTCTTATACCATATTGGTGATTGACTTCCTTCTGCTTGTTCTTCTTCTTTCTGTTATCACTCTGTACTAGTTGAAATTCCTCATTAACATCAATAGGATCTTGAGGCACATGTTGATGCACAGGTTTAGGTACATGTTCCAGAATAGTCTCTTTACTAACATCTGCTTTGACCTGCTGATTATTCTCCTTAATCACCCACACCTTCTTCTCTCTGATTGGACAATTGGGACTAATGTGCCCAAATTGGTTACATTGAGTACATTTGGAAGGATGCCATTCATACCGCACCTTCTGTTCAAGTTGTTTTCCATTATCCAACTCCAACGAGATAACATCAGGAAAGGTTCCATCTAAATCCATTTCCACTAGTAATCTAGCATAAGAAAGTTTACTTCACTGGTTCGTACACTTATCAGTGTATAGAGGATGTCCAAGGAGACTTCCAATGGAACTTAGGGTTTCAGAGCCCCGAAATTCCTATGGAAGATATGGAAATTGGACCCAAATAGGAAGTGATTTGATCTCTGAGATATCAAATTGCATGCAAGGTCTCAATTCTTGAACAATTAACGGCTTCAAATCAAAAGTTATTGGTGCATCTACAGGAGCTTTTAGTTTACCCTCCTCAGATTCAAAAAGAAAGGCAAACAGATTCACTTTAATCACATGTACTTCAACCAATCCAAACTTCCCCTATCTATTTTTCAGAAAATTCTCTAGTTTGTAAAAGCGATGAGTAGCCCCATAAACTCCTCCAATCAATGTTGTTTTCCATCACTCAATTTCCCTATCAATTACATTACTTTGAATCTTTGCCACTCGAACCCCATTAGAGACTGCTGTAGGAACAAATTTCAACTTACAATCTTCTGATGACAATCGATTAAACTTGTACAGTTCATTCCACTGCTTAGGGTTTTCACCCTCACCCTGTTCATCAACTACTGTGACTGATGCAAAATTAGTTTGAGGGCCTTCAAGAGTACTATCGTCAAATTCGTCTGGAGGAGTAGATTGTGGATCTACACTTTCCATATCAATATCATTTACTGATGAAGAGTTATCGGGATTTATCTTCCTCCTCCTACCCATAGGAACCAGCTTATTTT
>CANYLF010385680.1:0-12175 GCA_948193215.1 Bocquillonia castaneifolia
ATTGAAAATTTAATTATATGACCGATTAAAAATTAATATATTATTTTAAAATTATTTTTCTATAAATAACAACAAAATATTATAAATACATACTAAACACATTTTCTTTTATACTTTTTATAATGTAAATTTAATTTATTGATAGTTAAATTTAAATACTAACAGATGAAAATAATTAAATTTATATATTTATACTCAAAGAAAGACCAGATTGAATAAAATTAAGTTTAAAAAAAATAGTCAAATATATAAAATTTATATTTTATTTATAATCAAGGTGAGGTCGAATCGACTAAAAATTAAACTTTTCAGAATTATCAATTAATTTCATAAGTTTTTTATTTAAAAATCAATATATATAATAAGAAATTTTAAAAATAAAATAAAATTTAGAAACATCCGAGCGAAGCTCAGAAATTCGCCTAGTATATGGAATAAGTTAGAACTATATGTAGTGTATAAAATAATTTTTAAAAAGAATATATTAGTTTTTTTATATATTTTTAAATATTTTTTATTTTTCATTTATTATTATAATTATTATTTTAAATATTCAATTAATAAAAATTGAATAAATTTAGATGCAGTTCATGCATCGCTACTAGTTAAATAAAAAAACATGATGATACTCTTAAAATGGGACTGACAGTAAAATTTCACACAACTTCCATCATAAATGTTTTTTAAATTGCACCCAAATAATCAAATTATCAATTTCAAAAAAAAAAAAAAATCAAATAATCATAATTGCTATCGTGACATGATAAATGGTAGCAAGGGGTTGTAATTTTCTTTAAAATTATTTATAATTTTTAAATATTATTTTCAGATATTTATTCATAAAATCCAGCGATTTTAATAAGAGTTATATTTCTATTATATTAACTAATTTTTTAAACCTCCTTTACCTTTTTTTTTATATGGTATCCCCTTTTAATTACTACTAGCTACATAGCTCATCGATCCGCTGTAGTTACAGTACTAGAGCTAATTAACTCAACCTAACAATTTCTATTAGACAGCATTAAAAGGGTACGAATAAATAAAATCTAAATTAACTTAACCGTCCCTCAACTTATGTGTCTGTAACAGAATTGTCCATAAACTAGCAGCTTTTGTAACACAAATATCCTTCAATTTAAATTTTTTTTGATAGTTATTGCCTCAGTGGTATCCCAGGCCCTTTGAACCCAGACTAATCCACTACGAGGGAGTTGAAGCCTAATTTTGCCCTATTTTGAGCTCCTTGCCTCTCCCAGCGAAGGCGAGGTTAGAACTCGAGACCTCTCCTTGAAATCAGAAGAATTTTACCATCTGTACTAACCTTCACTGGTATTTAAAATTTTATTTTATTAATGGTCATTCCTTCCAATTTTACCCTTGACTAATATTCTTTTAGTCCTTAAAATTGTCCAACATCAATTTTTTTTACTCAATGACTTTGAATTTTTTAAATAAACATAAAATATATTTATTCAATATTTTTATGTAAAAGAAAATATTATTAAAAAGTAAAAATTATTATCATTATATTATTACTTTTCAAAGTAACACTAATATTTTATCATATACTAAATCAACAAAATGTCAAATCTATTACCTTTTATTATTTAGCATTAATATTATTCTAATATTTTATTTAAACAATGTTTTGTGATTTAAGTATATTTTTATAATATCTATTTAAAATTAAATAATTAATAGAATATTTATTTATACAAATTAAATGCTCGAAATATCTGTACAATATATTTTAATTTGTTTATAGGTTATATAAATAATCGATATATTTTAATTAAAATTGAAATAATTGAGGTAGAATTAATTTTTAAATAAAAAATTTATAAATATATATTAAAAGTGATAACAAATTTATTATTTAAAAAATAAAGTTGTAGAATGGTAAAGATAGTCTCGTCCCTTTTGCAATTTCTTCCACTTAAATATAAATTGTTAAAAGTGTAATGAATTCTAAATATTGTATATATATTACTCTGTATTTTAATATGGTCAAATAAAAGTAACAATTCAAAAAAAAATCTTCATATTTTAATATTCACAGGATAAAATTTTTTGAATTGAATTGCAATATAATATGTTACTAAAAAATTAAAACTAACATGAAAAAAATTAAATTATTAATCACTTGATAAATGAAATGATATTTTAATAGATAAACATTCATGGTAAATTTTAGTTTCTTTTATATCAATAATTTCACTATTGAAAATATATTTTATGGATATTTCAAGTATTTCGTATGAAAAATTGTCTATTAACTATTTAATATTCAAATAAATACTATAAAAATATGCCTAAATCACAAAATATAGTTTAAGTAAAATATTAAAATTATATTAATACTAATTAAATAAAGATAATAGGTAAAATATTAGTATTATTTTAAAAGTAATAATATAATGATACAATAATTTTTAATTCTTAATAATATTAATTTTTTACATAAATATATTATATAAATATATATTTTAGTTTTAAAAAAATTATCATCGAGTAAAAAATTGATGTTGCACAATTTTAAGGACTAAAAAAATTAGCCAAGGGTAAAATTGAAAGAAAGGACCATTAATGAAATAAAATTTTAAGTTGAAGGATATTTATGTTGCAAAAGTCATCTTATGAGCAATTCTGTTACAACACATAAGTCGATGGACTGTCAAAATAATTAACTCTTTAAAAACCAGTTGAAAAAAAATTAAAACATTATGGCACAATTACACATACTCCTTATGTCTAAAAATAATAGACACTTTTAGCTGATTTGATGTCCCAAAAATAATAGGAAATTTTTAAGAGATGACTATGTCTCAAAATACCATTATTTATTGCATTGAAAATATCAATTTCAATTAAAACACTTAACTAATAAATAACATTTTAGAGTTTCAATAAGGGCATTTTAGAAAAACAATAATTTTGTATTGAATTGCTAAATTTTTTAATTCATGAATTTATTTAAAATTGTGTATTATTTGGAACAGAGGGAGTATATAGAGATTTTGTTAATCACCTGTATTTTGTGAAATGTTCTGGTTACGCGGACCCATTATAGAAGTCAAGTCATTGCCTGCAAAATCATTACCTGCAAAATTATACATGCCAATAAATATTAATAAGGTGAAAGCGAAAATTTCTCTTTTGTTTTTTTCTTTTTCTTTTGGAGAAGGGTATGCTTGTGCCACCTTAATTTTCCTGTTTTTGCCTAAATTATCTATAACTTTTATTTTAATCTATAAAGCATGTATTTTCTTAATAACATTTGAATTTTTTTTTCTGTGTTAAATGCGTGTAATTCCATGTTAGTGTGCCTTTACTGCATATGGAGCTGACACATGATAAAAAAATATATTTAAATGATATGAAAATATAAGTTTAAAGATTTATTAAGTAAAAGAAAAATTAAGACAATTCTGGTAAAATGGTAAAACTTTAGAATATCTGTGTATTTGACACTTTCTTTACTTCTTTCTAAACTCGGGAATTCGAATTTGAGACTTTCAAGTCGATTACGTATGTCTCTGCTATTAGGTTATGGACTGAGATTAAGTGTTTAGTTGAATTATCATAATCATTATTACCTTATTTATTTATATATTTAATAACATACAATTAAATTATAATGGATATCTATTTATTACTCTATTAATAATAAGAATTATTATTAAAAAAGGTCAAAGGGTTTAAAACCTATAATAATTAATTAAATATATAAATGAATATACTTAAAAATTAATATTAAAAATAAATTAATATGTTATTATAAATATATAAATACTAAAAATAAAATTATTCGTAGTTTATATATCATTTTGTAGACTCATCAATGATGAATAAAAAGAGAATTTTTTTAGAAAGAAAAATGTTTTGAAGTGAGAAAAAAAATTATATTAACAAATTATTTTTTTGGTTGTAGTTTACCGTTAGCATTATTTTAATAGTAGAGTCTTTTCTTCGTTGTAGTTTAATTTAATGTATTATTATTTTAATGAGCAAAACTTACCTACTACTAGAGTATTACACTTAACGGTCGGATGGAAGAATACAATACATCCAAAATAAGGGTGAAAAGTTCTATTTTAATAGTAGAGCTTTAGTAAACTACAAGGTTAGTTTAGTTAGTTCATCAAAAATATACTGAAGCTGTCAATCTATGTTTTAAAAAAACAAATGACTAAATTGTTAGAATTATGGTTGATTCTGTCTGTTCATAACGGGTTAAGATTCATATCCGATTCATATGTAGATATGATTAATGTTCCAAATATATAAATAAAATATTTATTTATTAGATTTTCTTGATTAATGCAAGACTTTGAAAATAAAGTTTTCCTAATCAAGGAAATACATTATGGCCAAGTTTAAGTGCCTATAAATATGTAATTAGGAATATATTGAAATGACTAATGATGAATATTTGCCATTTATTCTCTATCTAAAATTCTCTAGATCTTTACAAAATCAAAAGGGTTTCTTGTTTATCTTTTGAGGTATTTAGGTTATAAATCCATATGACTATTTCTAGACTAATTGCTAGTGAATTGATCTTGATTAGCTTAACTTTGCATTATTGGTTTTTTTTAGCATCCTTATTGGTTCATGATAAGCAAATATTGCTAGGACCATAGCAATATGACTATTTTTATTTCTAGGAAAGTATCTATTTTAATGTTCTGACCCTAGCAATATTTGCTTTAGAAATAGGACCACCCTAAAATAACTGTTAATATACAATTTTCAAAATATAATTTAAAAGAAAAAAAAAACTATTATTCTACCTTACGAAATAGAGAGCCATCCAAAGAGGTTTTTAGGCATACTCTAACCTAATGATAGAGAGATATGTAAGAAATTGGGGAACTCATATTTAAATCTTTTATTACCCTATCAAAAAAAAAAAACTAATAAGAACATCTCCAAGGCTAATAGGTAAAATATAGAGTTGACTTTATTATTTAAAGAGTAATTTTAAATATAAAGAGAGTGAATTATGACAAAATTACAACAGACTCTTTAATTATTCTTTATTTTAATTTTATTTTATTAGATAATTTTTATTTAAATTTAAATATGTCATAAAAGTTTGTTTTTTTTTTACTTTAAGTAGAGTAAAAGGATCGAGTTTATTGAAGATTGGGGTACTAGATTGAGATAAGTACCACGTAAAAATTTAAAAATAATTACTTGATATTAGGATAAAGAGTGAACTTAGAGCATCTCCAAATGGCTCTTTAAAACTTATAATTTACTTATTTTTAAAGAGTTTATGTTAAAAATTGAAGTTCAATGGACTCTATATTTTAAAAGTTATAAAATACAGAGTTAATCAAGTAATTATTTTTTAATATTTATGTGCTACTTATCCCAATCTTCAATAAACTCAATCATTTTTACTTTTACTTAAAGTAAAAAAATAAAGTTTTAAGACATTTAAATTTAAATAAAATTCATTTAATAAACTAAAAATTAAAATGAAGAATAATTAAAGAGTCTATTGTAGTTTTATAATAATTCACTCTCTTTATATTTAAAATCACTCTTTAAATCATAAACTCAACTCTATGTTTTACATGTTGGCCTTGGTGATGCTCTTAGCTCTGTACAACTATAGAGCCAATTAAACTATGTCTTTTATAACTTTTAAAATACAGAGTCCATTGGACTTCAATTTTTGACATAAATTTTTTAAAAATGAATAATTCATAGGTTTTAAAGAGCCATTTGGAGATTTATCATTGAGAGGTTTCTTTTAATTAAAAATTATTGATAAAAAGTGAAGAAATTTAGGGTTATTCCCATTTTCTAGTCAACGTGTCAAAAAGAAAAAAAAACTGATTTAACCAATTTTTAATAGGACAATATTATTATATAGGCTAATATTTAATCCAAATTCAAAATATATTCTAACTTTTAAGTGTTTTAGTTTGGTCTGATATATTTTCAAATTATTTTAAATATATCCCACTCGCATAAATGATGACATGTCATATCTAGATGATTTTTTTAATCATAGTTCTATGTGCCACATACCTAATATGGTATTAAGTCACACCATTAGTTGTTTAACATATTAGTAAAAATATATAATTGGATAAATTTGAAATAGATAATATATGGTTGAATAGATTTAAAACAACTAAAAAATATGATAAATCAAACTAGAACATTTTTTTAAAAATCTATTTTATCATCAACTTTAGTGAAATTATCAAATCTATTATATACTTTAAATTACAAAACACTATATCAACTTTGCAATTTGTATCAAATCTATCCAACTAAAAAAAAATGTGTGTGATTTATGCATATCCAAATAATTAATTATATCCAAACTAAAGAAAAATTTATGTGATCTAGACAAAAACACTATATGGCTTATGTCCTAAAATCAATTTAATATCTTGGATATGCATAGATCACATGCATTTTCTTTGGTCGGATAGATTTGATACAAATTGCAAAGTTAATATAGTGTTTTGTAATGATTTAAAGTATACGATAGATTTTATAATTTCACTAAAGTTTGTTATAGAATTTATGATTTTGCCTAAAAATTATGATTCATTTAAAATTTTGACTAATTGTTGAAATAAATAATATGATTATCTAATTTTTAATTTACTTGAAAAATAGTGACATACATCTAGTATTAATTATTTTTTCTTTTAGATTTATTTGTTTTGCTATGGTTTTCATCTAAAAAGAAAAAATGTTTTTTTGAAGAAAAATGTACTTTTATTTATATGTATATGAAGTACATAAGGTTAAATTAAATTAAATAAGACATATAATATATTTTAATCAGTGAGACATTGTATGATTTTTTTATGGTAAAACTGTATTATTTAACCATACCTTTCGGTGAATTAATTGTCAAATTTAGTTATTTTTTTAAATTTTGTCGATTCAGCCAATAATTTTTTGTTCTGTGTCAATTTTAGCCAACTTAAAAATGCCACATGCTATGTTTGTAGAAGCGACATGCTTCTACTAGCCAGACAGACTAAAAAGATAAAATTTTAAAATTGAAAGTTGTGCCTAAATTTGATAAATTATTAAAAATCATGGCTAAAAAAAATGTAAAACATGTCTTTAGTTGCACATGACACATCATCAATGATAGATGACATATCAGCAATAACCCACATCCTTTTCAAGGTGGCTAAAATTGATATAAAAATGGCTAAATTTAATAATTTATGCTAAATAATGCAAATTTCCCTTTTTATTTTCTACCATGCATGTAAATTTTAGTTTACAAATGAACTTCCATTAAATTTTAATATACTTTAATTTATGGTGACTAAAAAAGGTGAAAACAAAATAACCATAAAATTTTCCTTAACAATTAATTTTCAATTAACTTACTGTTACTCCCTGGATCAACGATGAAATCAAAGTTAACTGGTTCTGGGCTTGCTCCTTCTAGCTGCAGAAGTGGAAAAAAAACATTTAAGCAGTGTATAATTTATTTTTCCTTCTTCTATGTATAAATTATAAGCTATAGAAAACAATTGTTTTTCCTTCTTTACATAAACAAATGCTATAGGTTTCTCCAAAAAAAAAAAAAAAAAATGCATGAGCGTGTCAGTGATCTTATAGTCGTTGGATGTGCTTTTTCTTCGGTGTTTATTTTTCTCAAAATGTTTTTAAATTGATGCTACTCTTTGTAATCAAGTAAACTTTGATGTAGTGAAAGCCTTAATTGAAGAGATTATCATTGGAACTTGTTGTACTATATATGGTGGTTTTTTTACTAACATGTTAAACCATGCATAACTGCCAAGATTATTTTTAATAATAAGTTGAATTCACATAGACATTCAACTTTTGTTGCATCAAAAGATTACCAAATATTTAGAAAAGAAAAGAGAGAACACATGTAACGGCCTTAAAATTTATTTCATAGTTAATTATGCGTTTATATATGTTTAATCATTCCATGAAGTATGACGTTGGCATCATTGGTATGTTTAGTTTTGTTAATTAAGATTGATTCATTGGTGATTATGAGTAGGAGGGGTGTGATTGAAAGAAATAATAGTTGGAGGTGGCTATATGGTAGTGTTTGATTGTTTAAGGAGTTATCCCTTGGTGGTTCATTTCTATTAATTGTGTATTATTAAGTATATTTGTGTGAAATAGGATTGGTGGGAGTTGGATTGTTTGAGGGACTAGATTGTAAGGAAAGTTGAGGGAGCTATTTGAAATAGAAATAAGTGTAATGATTAATTGAGTGATATTATTTAATTTGAGGGGTGCAATAGGAATATGTAGGGAGTGTAGGATGAAGACAAGTGTCTTGCCTTATATTATAAAAAAAAAAAAGAAATGACAAGTGTCAAACTATGAGGGAGCAAGATGGCATATTCTTCTTTAATTAATAATAATAATAATAATAATAATAATAATAATAATAATAATAATATATTTTGTTAGTGGATAATCTCTACACCAAATGAACCACTCCACCTCTCTTCTTCTTCCTCTCTTCTTCTTCTTTTCCTTTTATTGTGTGAACCTCCATTAATGGAGATTGTGAGCTTTGGGTTGGAGAATATAAGTCAAGATGGGAGATTTGATTAGCAAATAAAATAATTGAGGGATAGAAGATGAATAAGGTAAGTAATTGGTTGATTTTTATTCTAGGGTTTATGTAGAATTTGAGGGGTTTTGGTTAGAATTTCATAATTATGTAAATAATGTATATGGGAGAGTATATTGAGTAGTAATTTCATGTTTGGACATGGATTTAAATTGAATTGTTTGCTTGAATAGTACATGGTGCTAAGGGAAGTTCCAAGGAAGGAGTTTGAGGAGGAAAGCTTACTAGCTTAATGAGGTTTTACAAGTTTGTAAGTATTTAGTTTATTAAACTTGTGTATGTTAAGTGAAAACTACTATATTTGCTTAATTGCTATGTTTTGTATGAATTGTGAAACTATGAATTGATTGAGTCGATAATTATGTTAATTAGTAGAATTGTGCATTTGATGTGATGAAAAATGTTGATTATTGATAAGATTGTGTTTTGAGAAGTTAATGGTTAAATTGAGAAACGTGTGTTTTGGTTGAAATGAGTATTGTAACGAATTATGACAAATTGTGATGATGATTGATCAAAGTATGTGAATTGTGATGAGAAGTGTTTGTGATATGTTGAGAAATGAGAATTGTTATGATTATGAATGAAAAAGGATGTCTCTTAAGGATTGTGGGATTGTGTGATCGGGAAAGCTAGGCCGGGCGGATAGCTACCCGTATGTGTGGGATGGCGAGACTGAGCTGGGCGGATAGTCTCGTCGGTGGCCACCTAATTGTGAAATGAGAAATGTGAAATGTTATGAGAAAAAGAAATGAAATGTGAGGAAATGTAAGGATGAGTCATCTGAGCTTGATTTGATGAAACTGTTATGATTTGAGATTGGTTGATGGCTTGTGAAGATGATTTGGTTGTGAATTACCTTGAATGAGAATTGTCTTGATTGATATTGGAAGTTGATCAAATGGTGTGATTGGTTTTGATTATATGTTTCAATAATGAAATATTTGTTGTCTATATGTTGGTAGTTTTGGCTTAATATGCCAGATTAGTTGACTAAATGCTTATTGAGTTGCCAGCTCACCCCTTGGAATATTTTTTTCAGGTTCAAGATAGAAATCTACATGCATTTCAATAGAAGTTCAGGTCGGCCAGTGGATAACGAGCATTTGGTGCATTTGGTTATGCATTTATATATGTATGTATTTGGTTTTAAGTTGATAATTGACAAGTATGTGTAATGAACTATTTGATGTGTTTATATATGTGTAAGGTTGAGTATACGTTTGTAGAAAGTTGATTTTCGGTTAATTGTATGTTAAAGGAATTTTCAATGTTACTTGTTAATAAATATTATTGTATTTTATAGTTTGAAAAGTTTGATATATATATAATTTTATTTTGAGCCTGTTGGAGTTTATTTTCACAGAGGAAAGTCGAAAATACTGTTTTTAAACTGTGAATTTTATTCAAAAACTTCATTTGGGTGATTTTTGGTTGACAACGATCGTTGCACTATTCACAACGATCGTTGCTGTTTAGCAACGAGCTTTTTGTTAATTTCCCACGAGCTCGTGTACCTTACTGGAATTTTCGGCCATTTTTGTGAATTTCACAACGATCACTGTTCATTCACAACGATCGTTGTACATTTGACAACGATCGTTGCTCAATCAACAACGATCGTTGTACCCCATTTTCAGAGGAAAATTTATTTTCGAAGGGAATTTTTATTTGAATTTTAAATCAAGATTAATTACTATTATTATCTATTTTAAACCTTATTGTGTTGGGTTAGTTTCGGGTTGTTTCATTAGCCCTAGTACCTAATGCTCATTGTGTGTTTCTTATGTTTTATTAATCATGCATTTTAATTATCTTTACTCATTTATGTGTACTTTCTTTTATTTTAATAGATAATTAATCTTATTTTGAGCTTTTTTTTTTCTTCTCTTTGTTTCCATCATATGCATTTGGTTTATCTATTTTAAAGCATCCATCCACTCAATAATGCATTTGATGATTCAATTGTTCATTTATGCTTACTTGAATTACCTCATTATACTCTAACGTTGAGTTTTTGAGTTGACAAAGGGGGAGAAATTTCATGATTCCTGGATTCCATTACCTTAAGCAAGAGAAGGATTTATGGATTGGATTTGAAATTAACTTTTGAACTTAAAAATTAATCTTAATTATATTTGGTAATCTTAATGTACAACTTCCTTAGCTTTGGACACTAGCTACATCACTTTGGTAAGATGCACAAATTGAGGGGGAGCAATTTCCATCAATCCACACACTTTTTTTACTTTTCTTATGCTTAATGTTTCATATGGTTGTCAAACTCAAAAAGGGAGAGATTTTTGGCCTTGAAGGAATAAATCCATCTTATTTTGAGCTTAACAACCTTAATCTACGTTTAACAAAGTTTTCTAAGTGTGTAGATTGAAGATCATTGAACAAAAGTCAAAAATTAAAAATGACCTATAATTTGCGCCTGCGATTATGAAGACTCAAGGAAGCCGCGCCCGCGATTTAAGTAGACAGAAAATAAGAAATCTTTGGAACTTAAATCGCGCCTATGATATGTAGATCACCCCCACGACTAAGAAGCTTGATTTTAATGAACTCTTTATTTTTAATATCATGCCCGTGATTTCAGCACATCGCGCTCGTGACCTTAGCAAGCAGAAAGCACTAAGTCTCTGATCTTAAGATCGCGCCAGTGATATTGAAATCATCCCTGCGATTTCATGAAGCAGAAGGCATTTCAAGGCATTTTTAAAAGGTTGAGATCGCGCCCGCGATATCTCAGTCAACATGACCGTTGGAGGATTTTTCAAATGTCATGCCCACGATCCCTTGGTCAACATGATATCGTGCCCGCGACATATGGTGATCAAGGACTTTTGGTTCAAATTTTTATATCCGTTAGAGACACAATTAGGGTTGTTTCTAACAGCTAGTGTAACGACCCGAATCTAACACAATACGATACGGATTAAAATACAATATAATAGTAATTACTCTTGATTTAAAATTCAAATAAAAATTTCCTTCGAAAATAAATTTATCTCTGAAAATAGGGTCATAACGATCGTTGTGAATAGTGCAACGATCGTTGTGAATGAACAGTGATCGTTGTGAAATACACGAAAATCGGCCAAAAATCCAGTAAGGTACATGAGCTAGTGGTAAAATAGCAACGAGCTCGTTGCAAATCAGCAACGATCGTTGTAAATAGTGCAACGATCGTTGTAAGCAATAAATCACCAAAATGAACTTTTTTGAACAGAAAACACAGTTTAAAAACAGTATTTCTGACTTTCCTCTATAAAACCGTACTTAAACCAACTCAAAATCAATTCATATATATATCAAACTTTTCAAACTTAAAAATACAATAATGTTTATAAACAAGAAACGTTGAAAACATCATCAACATACAATTATCCAAAAATCAACTTTATTCAAACATTTACTCAAATCTTTTACAATTATATATCAATTAACAACTCAAAAGCCAAATGCATACATATATAAATGCATAACCAAATGCAACAAATGCTCGTTATCCACTGGCCAACCTGAACTTTTATTGAAATGCACGTA
>CANYLF010385751.1:0-23405 GCA_948193215.1 Bocquillonia castaneifolia
CCTAACAAACATAGATCTAGGTGGCCAATCAAGATTAATGTTAATTAAGCACTTGAAAATTGAATTAAGTGAATGAAACAATGAAAAACTATATTAACAATAGAAATCCAAACATTGTCAATCGATTACTCCCCTACTAGATTACATCTATCACTCTAATAGGGGATTTAGTTCATAATCATAGTAAAAATTAACAAACAAACAATTAAAAGGAACAAACAAATCATAAACATAATGAAAATAATGAATTAAAGTAGAATCAACTTAGTCTTTGAAAGTTGAGTACAAGCTTCAATCTTCAATTACTAAGGAGAAATCACCTTAGTAGATCTTAGAACCAATAAATTTTAAGAGAGAAAATAAAATCTTAAACTAAGAACAATAAACTAAAAATAACGCAAAACATTGCTAACAACTAAAACTAATTAGTATTTATAGTATAACACTTTTCTAGACCTAAAAATACCCTAAAACCATTTAAAATCGGACTAAACCACTTAAAAATCACCCAAAAACCGCCCGAATTGACCCAAAATGAACCGGAATAGCTCAGAGACATGAAGGACCAACGTTCCAACCAAATGAACCCCTTGCTGCCCAAAAACGCTCCTCTACTCGAGGTCTGGCCAAGGTCCGGCCGGTCTGGTCAACAAGTCCGGCCGAAAGTTTGACTTTGCGATTTCTCCCTCGTCCGGACTCCGAATTCGCTCTGGTTTGATTCTATACGACCGTAGAACTACAAATTACAAAAATATAATGAAACAAGTGCTAATTAAACTCAAAATGAAGGAGAATTGCATTAAAAACCCATTGATTTAGTTAGAATAAAACCCGATTATCAAGTACAATCCTCTCTGAATATAGCTTTGTTATGATATTTAAAGATTTCTCAAGCCAAAAGCAAGCAGAGCGACTTCCAGAAAGGCTTCTTTATTCTCCCTTTGATTAAAAAAATTCCAGTGTCTGTAGAAATCAACAAAGCTATTGGTAAGACAAAAGTGATACCTGCCCATTTTAAAGTATCCATCCATAACTTCCTAGCGAAAGGGCAATGCAGGAGAATATGAGATTGTGTCTCTAACTCATTTCAAAAATGACAATTGCCTTTGTCTACATCTAGGGTATGTCTAGAACATAGGAAAGCTCTAGTGGGGAGACTTTCATGCAAACAAGTCCATGTGAAGAATTTGACCTTAGAAAAAACCAAAGATGGCCAAATAGAGATGAATAAATAATCATTTGGGCTACTAGTACCATTAGAGGAGAAAGATAAAGACCATGAATGAGCTATGCAGGTGTTTGAATTATTGAGTTTCCATATTAATTTGTCTTTTTCTTTCACTATCAAAACTAACTTCCCTTAGCTTCAATCGGAGTTGCTCTAAGGCTTGCAAATCTGAAAAAATGCAATCTCCTTGCCCAAAAAGGACGACTTGAATGTTGAAGAGCTAGTTGAGTACCTATTTTGGCTGAAACATAGGGATGTAAAGAAAGGGCAAAGAGACTAGGGAAAACATCAGCTAGCTTCAGATTATCAATCCATGAATCCGACTAAAATAAAATATTCTCTCCATCACCCAACCGAAATTGAATGTTGGAGGTAAAAGAGGACCAAACCTGGTTGTTATCAATATAAAGCTTTCGAATTCCTTTCCAAATGTTGGATATATTATTACAACTATCTGAAAAGAAACTATGCCAAGGGGTGTAAAATTGGAGCAGCATTTAGAGACTTGGGTACCATAGAGATTGTCTATCAACAAACCAGAGCTTCTATAACAATATGAGGAGCAAACTACCATTACGGGTTAGGAAGTGACAAATTCCTAGACCACCTCTTTCAATAGCAGAGCAACATTTGCTCCAAGGAACTCTACTCATAGCTCGAGAATGAGGATCACCTTTCCACAAGAAACTTCGGACATAACTTTCAAGCTTCTTAGAGACAGTAATGTGCATAGGGTAAATCGACATTAAATAAATCAAGGAGCTTGATAAGATTGATTTAATTAATGTTAATCTACCAGCATAAGATAGGACTGTTCCTTTCCATAAAGCTAGCTTCTTGTTAAAATTATAGATGAGAGGATCCCAGTGTTTCATAAGTAAAGATTTGTAAGTTAAAGGTAAGCCGAGGTACTTGAATGGCATACTTTCAACCTTACAATTGATTTCATCTGCACTTTCTTGAGTAAAAGAGTCAAAAACACAGAGACTAATGAGAGAACTTTTGGAAAGATTGATGGACAGACCTGAAATCAATAGGAAGCAGCGAAGAATTCTCACCACATTGCATAAGAAATCCTTATTTGCGGGAAGGAGACATAATGTGTCATCTACAAATTGAAGCATAGAAACAGCTCTCTCATTAGGCTCAAGTCACACTCCATCAATCAAGTTCTCCTCAATAACCCCAATCAAAGAATCTTTTAAGACCTTCTACTCCAATAACAAAGAGGAAGGGGGATAGGGGATCTCCTTGTTTCACTCCTCTTAAAATAGGAATAGGAAGAGATGGGCATCCGTTGACCAAAAAAGAAGTAGAGAAGTCACATAAGCAATTAGAAATCCAAGTAATCCATTTAAAAAAGAAACCCATAGCTGTCATAACCGAAATTAGGTATGGCCAAGAGATATTGTCGAAAGCTTTTCTAAAGTCTAACTTTAAGAGAAAAGTCAGACATTTAGATGAATGAACAATCTCTAAGGCTATAAAGGCACATTCATGAGTATTTCTTCCTTTGATGAAGCCAAATTGGGAATCTGAGACGATGTCTGGGAGAACAAAGCTATGCCAGAAGGATAAAATCTTGGTCATCATCTTATAAATTCCATGGATCAAACAAATAAGACGGAAATCCTTCAAATGAGTAGAGCCTATCACTTTGGAAAATCAGGACTGTGAATGAATTTTTTATTGCCCGGGGTAAGGTTCCTGAGATAAAGAAAATATTAAAGATTGACATAATATCTTCTTTTAACACATCCCAAGGTTTCCTATAAAAAAGAAAGTTAAATCCATCTGGCCCTGGAGCTTTATTGGGACCACAAGATAAAATGGCCTTGTACACTTCCTCCAATAGGAACTCATCCTAGAGAAAATCATTCCACATATCAGAAACCTTAGAGAAAGGTAAGGAGTCAAGCTTGAAAGGAAAAGTGGTAGAAGCTGAGAATAACCGACAATAATAATCGCAAATGAGAAAAGTAATACCAATTTTGCCTGAAGCCGAGAAGATACCATTAGTAATCTCTGTAATACGGTTAGATCTGAAATGAGCAGAAGCAGTTCTGTGGAAGAAAATAGTGTGCTTGTTTCCTAAAAGAGTCCATTTTACTCTTAATTTTTGGTGCCACAGGGATTCTTGTTGGTCTTTTTTCTTAAATAGCGCTTCCTTCAGGGAAGCAATAGAATTTGAGAGTTCTATTTCAAAAGGCCTGGATGCCGAAAGTTCTTTAGCAAGGATATCTCCCTCTAACTTCTTTATATAATTATTCAAGTCACCGAAAACATCTGAATTCCATTTCCTGATGGCAGCCCTGAAAAGATGAAGCTTTGAACAGAAACTTGCATTAATGTTAGAGGTAGAAATAGATATCCAAATGTCAGAGATAAAAGTGGGAAATCTCACATCATCCCACCAAGCATTAATTGAGCGGAAAGGTTTATTTCCCCAATTACTGTCAAGAGAAGATCTGTAAATCAAAGCAAAATGATCTGACAAGGTGGCTGTAGCCACATAGACTGACTGATAGGAACATAAAGAACTAACTTCTTAAGAAACCAAACAACGATCTATACGTGAGGAAGAATGAGAATTCCTCCAAGTAAATTGAGAACCCATGATAGGAAAGTCTTACAATTCAACATTGTTAACAAAATTCTGAAAGTAGAGAATAGAAGAGGAAAGTGTCCCTTTAGTACGCTCATCAGGGGATAACACTTCATTAAAGTCTCCTAAAACAATGAAATGTTTAATGTTGCTAATGATTGGTAACAGATCAGACCAAAGAATTTCCCATTCCTCCTCTAGATTCGATCCATAAACAATAAGCAAAGACAAGGAGACAGTAGCACTAGAAGCAGAAATAAGGATCCAACGATTACCAACATCCAAACAAGAACAAGAGAGAAGTTTAGAGTTCCATAAAACCAGAATGCCACCAGAGGTACCCATAAAAGGAATAATAAGAAAATTAAAATCTAAGTGAGTCCAAAATCTTCTAACAGTGACCGAATCAATAGTTGATTTTTTAGACTCCACCAAAGCAAATAAAGATAAGCCATGCTTGATAATATGATTACGAACAAAAGCAATTTTATTAGCATTAAAAATGCCGCCACGACAGTTCCACATTAAAGCAGAAAAATCCATAAAATAATGATAGACCAAGAAAACCAAGAGAAGCATGAACCTTTAAGATACTAGAGTAGTATCCTCAAGATTCTTGATGATAGCAGGTTTGACTTTCAAGTTAAAAAGACCAATGCTTTCTCCTACTCTCCATGTTTTAATAGCTTCCTGTTTGGCTAGTGAAGATGCATCAGGTTTGGAGTTGATACGTCAGAGGCAAAGGAGCAATGTAGTGATTCCGAGATATGAGGGGATCCCAGGACTAATTTTGCTTGAAGATTCCTTGTTTTCTTCTTGCCTCTTTTTTTTGTTGACATAGCATACCAAATCTGGAGGTGTGGCTGTCAGTATTGCATATTCGTTGGAGATATTTTGGTTGAAGTTGAGCTTGCATAATTTTTTTGTTACCATGTTGCAATCATCAACTAAATGACCTGGGTATAATTCTTCGGCAGGAGAATGACAATTTGCTGTTACCTTTTCATTGTCCCCTTCTTTTTTGGCAAAATTAAAAATATTAGTTGGTGTGCAAATGATAAAGGTATCTTTATCCGAAGTTTCTTTATGATGATGTGTAGAAGGACTTTGTTGACCATGATAATTGTTGTCTAAACATGATGGTGTTTTTGGGCATGATTGATATATGGGGAGAGGTTGCTTTTCACGTGGACCTTCCATGATTGAGTTTGCTTTATCCTTACAAAGGCTGGTTACGTATAGAACATTATTTACTGTTGGGGTTCTCTCTTTTTCTAACATCATCACAACTATTGATGGAGGTGGGGACAAAATGTTTCTGTCCGTTGGAGTGGCCTGGATTGCTTGCTCAGAGATATGGTAGTTGGACGTTGAAGTAGTCTGTTGAGGGACTGGCTTTCTTCTATTTCTGGTGGAGTTAACGTAGCAAACTGTTTCATCGGGGGTGATAATGTCTCCACATCAATGGGAGTACCCAAGGGTGATTTGTTTGATATGTGAACGAGTAATGTAGAATCTTGTTGATTAGAATCATTCTCGGCCAGGTATGTGGAGACATTATCGTCATCACCGTTGACATCTTCGTCCGTGCTAGCTGTTGTCATCTTCGTCATCAAACAAAACAAGGAGAGAGTTTTCAAAGGCTCTAATATTGAATAGCTTATCACCCACTTTTATGTCTAAGCTTCTAAGCACTATAGAATCAGGGATAGAAATGAGGACAGTTGCTATGTCCATTCTGTTGCCTCCCAAATTAAGTTTCATCATGGATTTTTACAAAGGTGCCAAACTGACTAGTTGTAAATTTGATGAAATCTTTGTGAAATAGAACCAAAGGAATGCCATATAGATGAATCCAAGTGAGCCTTTTCTCCGAAGTGAAATGGTTTGATTCGTTTACTTTTGAGATAAGATCATTTAGTTGTGTCCAATCATTCATAAACGATTTTCTATCTTCAGAAGAGGAGAAGGTAATCATCAGTTTGTTTTTGCCCAGAAATGATAATTGCTGGAAGTGAAAGCCCCGTTCTTGCACGACAGTATGCATGGATAGAAGATTTGAAATATCACGTAGGGATAGAATGCATGACAAGGGATGTTCTATTGTCGATGATAAAGAGCCTGTGTATTCGATATGGGCAAATGGGGTATTAACAAATCAAGTAGATGTCAAAGAAGAGAGATTTTTATTTTTAACGACCAAAGCATAAGATCTATCATCACGTAAAGAATTGATGAGGGATGGTGGAGGTTTTTTAATAAGAGGAGAGGAAGCTTTAGATGGGGATGGAGGAGGTTTTTTAATAAGAGGAGAGGAAGGTTTAGAAGGGGCTGGGAGAGGTTTATGTTTTGAAACAAGTCTGTTTTGATCGGGAAATCTCGCCTTATAAGCTCTGAGTTTGTAGGTTCCAATCCAAATCTGATTCAGTTTCTTCAAGGCCGTGAAAATACTCAAATTATGGTGGATAACAATGAACCCAAAATTGATTCCCTTAACATTACGTTTCTTTGCTAGAGATATTTGGCCTTGGACACCATATACTAAGAAGATCTTAAGGAGGAGTTGAATTCCCCAACCATCAGGGAATCCTTCAAAATATATTTTCTAGTTGGTTTGGTTTTTCTAATGTGGCCGGTGGTGGTGGTGGTGCTTTTTGTGTTTGATGGTTAAGATTTTGGTGGGAGTGTTTAGAGGTTTTAGGGAGGGCCATGGCGTTTTCTATTTCTCAAGTTTATTAATTTATAACCTTAATATATATGCTTCAATGTAATTTAGCATGATAGGTTTCCTTAAGAAAATTAATTAGGGATTCTACTTTTAAAACCTCATCTTTTCAACAAATTTCAATTTCATCATTTTCAACAAATTTCAATTTTATCATAACTTTTAAACTGTTCTATAGTTTGGCCTGTTATATTTACGAATTGTTTCAAATAAATCAAATCATATGTCTTCTATTTTAAATATATCCAATCATATAATTTTTATTGACATGTCCAATATTCAATAGTGCTACTTGAAAATATTTTTTTGACATGTAACATAATTCAAATTGTATCCTGTTAGCATTGGATAAATTTGAAACAATTCACCAATATATTGGACCAAATTAAAATAGTTCAAAAGTTTTGATATAATTGAAATGTTTATGCAAAGATGAGGTTATAAATGATTATTATACGAGTTGATTAATCTATTATGTGAGGCTTATATTAATTTCCTATAATGTCATACTAACATGCTAGATATATTTTCTTCATGACAACGATTCTTGAACTCCAATTGATCATAATTGGCTCGAGAGTCGAAATTTTTTTTAATAGGTAGTTTCCTCAGTAATATCATAATCCCTTTAGGTCCAGACTAATCTACTATAATGAAGTTGGTACCTAGCCTTTGAGATTCTTAAGAGCCCCATTTTCCTCTCCCAGTGAAAATGAGGCTCAAACTTGAGACCGTTACCCTTGATCAGAAAAGTATTTTATCATCAATATCAACCTTCACCGGTAGAGTCCAAATTATTTAGTTAGGGATGAAGTCGGCTTGAAGTGGGAAAGACAAGAAAAGGTAGTGGAAAAAAAAAACAGATCTAGAAATAATCTTTTAGTAAAACTTTTTTTTATATAATTTACTTTTAATATTAAAAAAAACTAATTATTTTACTTGTAAATTGTTGTTTTAGAAGTATTCATAAAATATAAAAAAAGTAAAATATGTATAACTAAAACAATATATATAAAACTAATACATTAATTATTAACAATTGATATTTTCCGTAAAGAAAAGTTAATAATGTGTTAAATAATGTTTCGTAACAATAAAAATATAAAAATATGTGGTCATTAATTACTAATATAAAAATAACAAATTATATAGTTAAATAAAACATAACATAAATAAAAAAAATACTTAAGTCAATTTATTGGCAACGGATTTTATTGAATAAATTTGGATTAAAATGTGAAAAACAATTATTAAAATTATTACAGTTAGTAATTTTTACTAGATCTAACTGTTTTAAAAAATTGTTATGAAAATGAATTTATTATAAAATAATATCAAATTTATAATAATATAATAAATGATATATGAACTTTTATTGAAACAGAATAATTTTAATAATTTATTAGGATATACTAAAGTAAATAGTATATATTGGAATTAATGAATTCCTTTGGTCTATTTATAACGGTTCAAGACTTATATTTTAGCCCAGATTCATGAATCGTTTTATAAATTTTGTTGTACATATCTGGTTAGGAAAAATGTAATTATTATCTGTTAAGAATTAAATAAGATATTTATCTTAATGAGTTACAACAATAATAGTAGAATAACAAATTATCGTGTATATAAGTTTTGCTATTCCTATTTTCTCTCCCTTGAAAATTTTTTGGCACACTTCCTCGTTAGATTCAAAATCTAAGTGATGTTACATAAATTCATCCCTATTTGGTATTTAGATTGTGTATATTAGATTTACTCTTATATTAATTTCTAGTGGGTGAATCTTGACTGAATTCTCAACAATTCGATACACTTAATTAGATTGCGTTTGGTTAATGGAATTGTTTAACCAAGCCATAGGTTTAAATGTAATCCTATATTTGGTATGCACTATTTGGGATAGACTTATTAATCTCAGGGGCTCAGGAAACTCATGCATATAGGATTAGTTATTATTATTATTTTTTTTTTTGCTAGGTAGTTGCTTATAGTGGTGTCTCAACTTTTTCGAACCCAAACTAATTCACTGCGAAGGAATCATTGCCCAGCTGAAGACTCGTTGGAGGCCACATAACCCCTCTCCCAACTAAAGCAAGTCTCGAACTCGAGACCTCATCAAATGATGAGAATGTATTTAACCAACTTCACCAACCATTCGTTGATAGGATTAATAATTTCATTCTCATGGGATTAGTAATCCTACCATTAAAACATTTTATTCCAATGATATCCATAATATTTAAATTAATTCTCAAGAATATTTCACAACCAACCATATTTTAATTAATTAGAGGAAAATTTAAGTAATTTACTCTATTTAATTAGAGGGATATTTAATTAGTTTTCTTTATTTAATTTCTCACCTTACTAGTTAAACACTCCTACCAAATAAAAGAGCATTACATTATAATTAGTTAATACTATAGATTAACAATATTATACCATATAATATAGGGTGGCACTATTTGCAGAGCAAGAATTGCTAGGGCTAGAGTAATAATTTTGAATTTGACAACTTATCCTTTATTAATTAAGTTAATTGTATTTTACATTTCACTAATATAAATAAATAAATAAATATATATATATATATATATATATATATATATATTACCTTCTATATATTACAATAATTATACTAATTAAAAAGTCAATATTTCCTCCTTTATATTATTACTTCAATTAAAAACAAAAGAATAAAAAATATATTTGTATACAAATTAAATATATTAACACAACCTAGCATTCAAAAACGTTTATATGCTATATTCTTTTTTTCTATTTTATTTTTTTCAAGTATATCTCCAAAATATCCAATACCAAACATAATATAATATATTGAAAATGCTAATTATATAATAAAAACATACTCTCCAATTTAAGAATAATTTTTCGGCTTGCTGACAACGATTTGAAGAACCCATGGATATTACATTCAATATTTTCCTTATAATATATAATCATTTAAAATTTAATGTACATATAAAAAGAATCTACACAAAAATGCATTTTTTTTTAATATGAGGGAGGGGGATTTGAACCTGAAACTCTCAAGGTTTATAAAGATGAGTTGATTAGGGATAATTAATTTATTTTTAATTCTATTGTAGTAGTAGTAATAATAATAATAATAATAATAATAATAATAATAATAAAGGAAATCTATTTTTTTTTTTTGCTAATTGGAATTTATTAGGCCACAAGACGTGGCACCAAAACGCTCAAAAAGTTTTCACCAAAAGACTACCACTTCAAGCAAAAGAGGGAAACATATTTTTAAGAAATGTAGATAAAATTTTACTTAATTAATAAAGGATAATATTGTGAAGTTTAAAACTATTGCTCTGATCCTAGCAATTCTTGCTCTGGAAATAGGGCCACCTTATAATATATTATATAGATGATCCTATGGCTTAACCGAAACTGGTGTTAAAATTAATCCTCAGCTTAAATGATTTTTCAACTAAATATTTGGTGATTTGTTCGTGATTTGCTCATGGTCTTAGCGGAAGCTACAGAGGGGCTGTCATAATAAAATTGAAAAGTAGCAAAATAAATGATCTAAAAGATTAAAAGGGTTGGACTATTAAAAATATTTAAAATCTCTGATTCCATACAAAAGATAAAATTCGTATATGTAAAATTGCAATTTGAAGATAGGAGTAGTAGTATTTATTTTCTCTCTCATTAAACTTAATATAAATGACCTTAAAATATAAATAAAATAACGTTTGAAGAATTTATAAGAAAAAAAAACAATTGAAGAAGAAGTTAGTCAAGTAATGAAAAAAGGTAGCATTTGTTAATTAATTCATGGAGTGCAAAAATTGGCACTCTTTTATTTATCATCATAATTAATTTATATTGAAAACCTCAAGAATTAAGATTTAATCTGAAATTTAAATTCGTGTGTTAAGAATTACATCCAGACCAAATCCAGTTAACTGAGTTAAAGTATGATCAATCCCTTTCAATGGTCAGCTTGTTGTAAAGCCTTGTTGATGGAAAGCTTCATCACAATGACCAAAATCTGTAATAGCACCAGTAAGTATAAATTTAATAGTAGAGATGTCATGATTATTGAATACAGCCACAGCTTTGTTAAGATCATCAAGGATTTTAATATAAAGTCTCATGCATAAATTAAGGGCCGTTTTGAGTTCTGCAGATGTAGATTTGTTCTTACTCAATTTGAAAGCTAAAAAATGTGCATATTTTACATGTTCGAACGATGAAGATATAACTGCCTCTAAGGCTGAAAAGGGATTTACAGAACCAGTAATGCAAGAAGATATTAAAGTTATGCATTTTCTAGGATCTTTAGTTTTAGAACATATTTCACCAAGAACAGGATTAGCAAATGTTGGTTGCTTGAAATGGCTTGAAGCAAAATGTGTGTTTTTGCATACAATTAGATGTGCCGGATAGTTTTTTAGGAGATGGAGAATTCGGTGGTGAATGGCCAAAAACAAAGTGATGACTCTTGGTAGAGAATAAATGAGAAAAACAAGAGTTGTCTTATTCAATTCCATGTTTTTTTTTTAATTTTCTTATTTGGGAGATGGTTAGATGATAAAAATTTTGCTATTAAGAAAAAAAAAATTTAGCTTAGAATAAGGTTTTCAATTCATCTAACTATTTGATTAGGTTGTCGATTAATTGTTTCAACTAACAATACATTTTTTTTGTTCCCTTCAAAAAAAAACCACACATTTTTCCCTCAAGTTTCTTTTTTTGTTTTTATTTATATATTTACAAAGATTTTGTTGTTGATTAAATGCTTTCTAGCTTATTATTCTAAAAAAATGATTTGTTACTCTTTTATTTCTTTATATGTGATATTTTTTTTACATATTGTTTTTTAAAAAGTTAATATTGAAGGCATTTATTTACTTTTATTCACAAATTGTTATTAAATATTTTATATTTTATATAAATAAAAGCTATATCACATAATATTTAGGTAGTATAAAAGGAAAGAGTGAATCCAAAAAAAAAAATGTTATATATAAGACAATTCTAGTTATTCTCTAAAAAAAAGGAACCATAGTTATTAGAATATGCTGCATTAATTTATCATCCCTAAATATTAGGGGTGACAAAATCCACTCATACCCTTTTACCCACTCATACTCACTCACTATATAAGGGTATAAGTGACAAATGTGTTAGTTATTTTTTAAATGGGTGATAACTCTTTTAACCATTGGATATGGATACCTAATAATATCCCATAATAAATTATTAACTAAAGTATTCTATTATTACGATAGTAATGGTTTTGATTCAAAAAAAAATTGTCAAAAACATTTATCGTCATCCAACAAAAATAGTTAGTAAGAAAAATGACACTTTTTGAAAAAAAATCTCTTTTGAAATCAATAAAATAAATATTCAATTTTAATAAAAATTTATATAAGATATATTCAAAACTAAAAATATTTTAAAATATTTAAGAAGTGTACTATAAAATAATAACAAATTAATAAATGTAAATCTAAAATAAATAAAAAAATAAGATATTAAATATTAAATGAGTATATAGGGGTAAGGGTTAATAAGGGTTAGATAGATATATGTACCCATTTAAAATTTATATGGATTATAAATAGGTAAATGAGTGATATTTAAACCCACTTATTTAGACCTAATCCATACTCATCCAACCTATACATTTTCCACCACTAGCGAAAATTGAGAGAATACACAGAACAATTTTACTCTGTAAAAATTAAGAAAACACAAGAACAATTCTACTATGTGAAAATTGAAAAAACACCATAATAAGTATTGATAGAGACAATAACAGAAGAACATCCGTTTGTTTGTTGAAGAAGATAGGATGAAAACGAAATTCTGAAAAATAAAATTGAAACACCACAAATTAAAAGATAAAAGCGAAAAGTCAACCAAATTCAAATTAAAATTAGCCTTCTCAAAAAGTGCAATCACCACCATTGATTAACCAACAATTTGCTTGGACTTCTTATGCATATTTCTCTTATTCGGATTTGTTAATCAGCTGGTTGGTGGGCACTTGGTCGTTGTATCAAAAGTAGAGAAAAGAAGACAAAGAAGATAGAAATTCATTAAGAAGAAGAAGAAGAAAGAGTTTGGGAGGAGCTCTTGATTTTATTGTTTTACACTAGGAATATTGCACGAAGCTTCTCAAATTTTGAGCCACTACAATCAATTCCCTGTTGTGGGTCCCTTTGAAATTATAGAACCCGCATATAATGATTTAAAAAAAAAATACAATTATCAAAAGTCATGGACGAAGTTGGGCACCAAAAAATCAATTTGGCAAATTACATTATGTCTTTTTTTTTTTCTTAGGGCTTTGGTCTATATATATGGCAAATGTTTCCATTTGAAAAAACATAACAAACACACACAACACATCACACATGGGAGGAGAAAATTTTTTTTGTGAGGTGTGGATGAGTTGGGTGTGTTTTAAATTCAAAAAAATTGTAAGGGTTAGAGGGTTTGAAAAAAATTATCTAGGTACTCTCTGGGTATTTTTATTGGGTGTTGGGTGTGAGAAAAATATTGTATTTTATATTGTATGGTTGTAATAATTTTTCATATAGTGAATATTTTTTTCAGTTATCTTTTGACAACGGCCGTGGTTTTTCTCCGATTTTAGAGTTTTCCACGTAAATCATTGTCTTGTTAATTTCTCTGTGATTGTTTGACTAGTTTTATTATTTTTTACCAAAGATAGTTCCACAAGATAATATCGGAACTTTTCAAACAACTGGTATCAGATCCTTATTGGGGTATTAATATCTACTTATCATATGCTTTGTGATTTCCACTAAGGTGGACCCTCCACATCAAAAAATAAGTTGGATTATAATTGATTTTTTTAAGGCCTACAAGTACCTTTGGTGCGGTGGAGCTTTAGTATGTGCTCTACACTAAAATAAAATCGAGGAAAAATGTCAACAATAAAATTTGATATTGATAATTTTGCCTTACGGCAAGTGCAAGTGAAAGATGTGTTAATCCAGTCTAGATTGTACAAAGTATTAAGGTCAATCCTTTTGACCAGCGGAAGAGATTGAGAAGCATCCAGTGACAGCAGTGGAGACTTAGGAAATCCCACAATGAGCGATGAAGACTAAGAGGAGTTAGACATGAAAGCTACTAGTCAAATTCGTCTCTGTTTAACAAAGAATGTTCTTGCTAATTTGGTTGGACTGTCTACAACAAGGGAGATATGGGATAAGCTTGAGGAATCGTAACAGACAAAGAGTGTTTCAAATAGGCTCTATTTGAAGTAGCAATTTTATAAATTGCAGATGGAGGAAGGTACAAAACTTTTAGATCATATGAATGTCTTGAATGGGATTATTTCTGAATTGTAGATTCTTGGAGTTAAAATAGATGAGGAGGATAAAGCCTTGTGACTCATCTTGTCTCTTCTATCTTCTTACAAACACATGCAACCCATTTTAATTTATGGGAAGAAAACTATAGTTTTTTCGAAGGTGGCAAGTAAATTAATTTCTGAAGAAAAAAGAATGATTGGATCCAATTAATTTCGGAGAAAGTAGATGTTCAAAAAACTCAGTGTTTGCTGTTTATGAGCATGAGAAGAAGAAGAAGAAGAAGAAGAACTCTGTGAAGAAAGTTGTATGCTAGGGATGTGATCAAACTGGCCACGTAAAGAAGAACTGTAAGAAAGGTGGAGTTGGTTCAGCCAATAGCTCTAATGAAGAAGATAATGTTACCAATATTGTTTCCCTGGAAGAGGGAGATGGTGAATTTCATTAAAGAAAAATATGTCATCGTGTCATGATTGTTATCACTGAAGATGCCATGAAAGAGGGATATATGATTGGTAGCATGTTCACGGATTTGCACACAGGCACTGGCTGATAATTATCCAAGGTGTGTGGTGGAATAGAGGAATGTTGATGGCTAATGAACTTCCGAAAAATCAGCATGGAAGTTGCACCATAATTTATTAGCAAGTTTTTTGACATGGTCTGAGGTAAAATTCTTGGAGTTGGTGTTAATTCCAAGTGGGTGTACTCTTTATGATGGAGTATGATAATTCTTACTTAAGAATTATAATTGTCGGTGATAGACAATGTTGTTGGTGGCCGAGGTAAAATTCTTGGAGTTTGTTTTAATTCTAAGTGGATATACTATTTGTGGTGGAGTATTGTCAAGATCCAAACCCGGGGTATATGACTGGCGCTAGGGAACAGGAAAGCGATATGCCACTGGAACCCGTGTGTAGCAAGCCTTTGATCCATAATATTAACAAATATGAATAAAATATACCAATTTCAATATATACACCAATCTCAATATATATATATATATATCCACATGAAATATAATTATCATCTCAAACCCATTATAATATAATATCCAGCATACCGAACTGAAATCTCACGCATCTCACCACTCACAACGCATTTTGTAATCATCATACACAACATATTAAAAATAATAATTTAAGTATCGACAGATGACATTTTTTATTCAAACCCAAACAAAAAAGTTCTACTGCAGCTCTAAATGGAAAACCACACAATACAAAAATTAAACATACGTCAAGTGGCCGGTGAAGTAGGAATCCGGCGTAGAAACTTAACGTAAGAGGTCTGATAGAAAATCCTGAAAGAAAAATAGGTTGAGGGAAGTCAAACCTTATTGAATGAATCAATCACATATTTATGAAATGCAATCTAAGCCACAAGCATTACACACAATACACACACACACATAACACTCCGACGAATATAACAATCATAACAATCAAGGAGGAGGATTGAGGCAGAATCCCTAGTAACCTTCTACCCCATAACCGTATCTAGTTCTCTAATTCCAATATCGTTTTCTTTATCCATAATTCGTCTAGCATCCGAGCACTACACCGAACAAGACCCAGACTTTCCTATGCTATCACCTGAGCACTACACCAAGCACGCCACAGTCATAACAAATAATAATAATAATAATAATAATAATAATAATAATAATAATAATAATAATAATAATAATAATAATAATAATAATAATAAATATAGAATCGGCATCCGAGCACTACACCGAGCACACCCCGATCTTACCATCATAACCATAGGCATACCTGACTCCTATGTGCACACAGCCTGATAACACCCACCAGGTAGCTCGTTCCATAACTATCCTTCATCCGTAAGCACAGAATCACATACGTATATTCATTCCATCACATTAATAATTATAAATATAAGTATCTAATATTTAATAAATATAATAAATATTAATAATAAAAAATATAAATATAATTATATAAAATAATGATATACGTTCTACGAGCAATATCATAAATATGAAATTAACTTACAAGTAGAATGGGCACCTCCGTGCGCTCCTGACGTACTCGGACCTGCTCACTCTCTCTGATTATCTACATAATATAAATAATAAAGACTCAGAAATGAATAAATCCTAATTTCTTAGAAATTCTAGAATTCCATATAAACGCGTCATATATATATCGTCCTAACTCTAATGGTAATTGTAATTTATAATTCTATCGTTTAAACCCAATGACATGTTTTACGAGAAAGTTCTACCAAAATATTGGCAGCATTTCCTCTGTAAATCAGATATCTCTCCACCGCTCCTTTATGGATATTTTGACTACGAGCAGCCTGTATCTGAGATTTTCAAGAATTTGGCCCTATAAGGATTTATCACCCCCAAGCCTACTAGACATGATCCAACTCTTAATAACCCTCACTTTGTGGCTGGAACTTACTGTGAAATCATTGGTTCTACTCAGCCTAAGGCATTCTTCCACTTCGTCAGATACCCTATTCAGCCATACGGGAATTGTGGAGTAGAGGTGAGTTCAAGCAGGTTGTGCCCTTTCCTCTTCCCACCCTTTCGGGCAAAAAAGGGTGAACGGCGTTATAGAGCTCATTTGTTAGAACTGAGGTGCTTTTTGCTCAGAT
Source organism: Bocquillonia castaneifolia (assembly GCA_948193215.1). Taxonomy (NCBI): domain Eukaryota; kingdom Viridiplantae; phylum Streptophyta; class Magnoliopsida; order Malpighiales; family Euphorbiaceae; genus Bocquillonia; species Bocquillonia castaneifolia. The sequence continues at coordinate 16,527 of CANYLF010385751.1, forward strand.
TCGGTTACATTATGCCAATTCATTGGATCAAATAGTAAAGCTGTTCTTGTCCTGTCTAAGACCTTCTTTCTTTTATAGGCTGTACCCTAGAGAAGATTTAAGGCTTGATGAAAGTAATCACTACAAAACCCATATAAAGAAAATATGTATATATTGCATTATTATATAATTGTGTATATATATATATATATATATATATATATATATATATATATATATATATATATTAATTAACAATTATATGTATATAATGCATTATTATATAATTGTTAATAAACAGGTATGTGAGGCAGTGGTCAGACTGATTGGGAGCTCCCAACAAAGGTGGTAGTTCTACTGGGAGAGGGCCCCCTCGGTTGAGAGATGAGGAGGTGACTGAGGAGGTGTCTCAGGCTATTGATGAGGTGCCTCAGACTGTAGGGGATGTACCTCAGACTAAGGAGCATCAACAGGAGCAGCAGGATGATATTGAGGAGGAGTATGTTGACCGCCCTGCCTCTCCAGAGACATGTTACGATCTGACCCTTCTGCTCTGTACATTGCGGAACAATAGACAGAGGTAATTTTTTTTTATTGAATTTCTTATTATTTACAATAATTTCATTATGCATTTTTTTTATGCTTATATATAAAAATACAACCTTACCATATATATGTGTTTTCACTTATTACAGGGATAGACTAGAGCCTTTTGGGAAGATCTCTAGGTCATTAGGTGATATCTTCAGGAAGAAATTCAGGCCTTATGGGCTTTTTTGGAAGTCCCTAACAGTTGATGATCAGGAGATGTTCTGGAGAGAGTTCAGGGTAAGTTAATTATTTACTTATTTAATTTATAAAATCTTATTAATATAATAATAATTTCTTCTATCATATAATACAAATTTCAAACTAATTAAGTTTTTTTGTTCTTGTTCCGTAGAAATTATATAGGTGGGTGGAGAGTAAAGAGGCTGTGAAGCGTGCTTTCTTCAAGCACGCGGTGAACCGATACAAGGATTTGATCTTCGACATGAAGAAGAAGTGGATGAAAAAGAAGCAAAGGGACAAGAACGTCCTTGAGAGCATTTTGAAGGAGTGGGTGAAGCTTTGGGAAGACCCGGCCCACAAGGCTTTGTGTGCTTCGAGAAGCGCCAACAGGCACAGCGAGCTAGCAGGTCGAGGGACCGGGATGTCCACCCACTCCTATGGTTCACGCTCAATGCTTCAGCATGAGCAGGATTTGGTAAAGCATTCAAAAATTAATACAAGCTTTTCTTTTACATTTTAATTAATAATAATTATATTATTTTTTTCTTTTTGTTTAACAATGAACTTAATTATTTTTTTCAGACTCTGAGAGAGGGGAAGAAGCCAACTACGCCTCGTCTCTTTCGTTACACCTACACGAAGGAGCACGACAACAAGACTTTTGTTGATCAGCGATCGTGACTGGCGCATGTAAGTATACATATATAAACGTAAAAAATAAATTTTAATGCTTTAACTCTAATCTAACCACTATTTTTTCATTACTTAAGCTCGATTTCAGGAGCTGATGCAGGCTGCTTCCCAAGTTCTTGGCTCCTCCTCTACTAGTGCGGGTTCTTCTATAGTTGTCGATTCTTCTTCTACTATTGTCGATTCTTCTTTTGCATCCCCAGTAGCTGATCAGATTGCCGAGCCTCCAGGATTACCATCTCTTGAGAACCAACTTTGGTTGGAGGCCGCCATAGGGAGTAAGGGTAAGAGTATCTACGGGGTGTACAGCCTTAGATCTGTAGCTGATTCATACTACCCTACTTTTGATCTACCGTCTAGCTCTCGTCCAGGACCAGAACATGATTTATAGCCTAGCACAGAGCAGTTCAATGATGTGATGAGATGGGCTATTTGGCATGAGCTTGATGATCTTCGTCGTCACCTTATGGATGAGATTATGGGGTTTGTACATAGGCAGTTGTCGACTCAGGATCTAGACCTGCGTATGAAGCTGTAGGATCTTATTCGGAGGGCACGAGAGTTCAGGATCGACTAGCAGGTTGATTTCATTATTTAGCCTGAGACGACTGCAGATCCTCCTCGCATAGATCCTTGTACAAAGCCTGAGATAGGCACAGTTCCTCATCATACAGAGCCCAAGATAGGTAGAGTTCCTTCTCCTCCAAGTCCCAAGACAGGCACAAATACTTCACCTACACAAGACGAGCATACCACCGTATTAGACGACTATATCATCTTTTTTATAGGTCAGTTCTGTACGTAGCGTACATATTTTGCACCACTTTTTGTAACTTTGTATATATCTTCTTTACCATTTATTTTATTTTATTATATTCAAGATTAATATTAATATTAATATTAATATTAATATAATACATATAAGAGAGTATATATAAATATTATATATGTGGAAATATTAATAATTGTTTTTTAAAATCCCCTATAATTAGCGACCAAATAGCGACTAAATACCGACTAAAAACACCATTCCACTTTTAGTCGCTATTTAGTCACCATTTTTTAGTCACTAATTGTGACTAAATTAGCGACTAATTCCAGACAAACTATGCCAACCCCATTTCGTTGTACTTTAGTCGCAAATTTATCACCTAAGATTTTTTCTCTAGTTAGTCACTATTTAATTAGTCGCTAAATAGCGACTGAAATTTAGTCTCCACTTAGTCGCAATATTAGTGACTAAAAATCAAATTTAGTCGCCATTCAATTATGTGACAAAACAAATAGCGACTAAATTATTTAGTCGCTGTTTAATCGCCGAATGAAATAGCGACTAAAAAAATAAAATTAGTGACTAAAAATTTAGTTGTTAAAACACGCTTTTTTAGCAGTGTTTGGGTATATAAATTTTGGTTTTCAGTTTGTTCGGTTAAAAAATCCCGTTCCACCTAACCGAAAATCAAAAATTGCATTTTTAAGAAAACCCCCACTGAACCAGACCACACTACCGAACCAAATTATAAAAAATTGTTAGGTTTGGTTTGGATTTTTGGTTTTTGTGGTTTTTTACACAACCCTAAGGTTCAGCATCCTCAGTCTGCAGTTCTTTATTGTGACAATATATCAACCATGAAAATAGTTAAAAATCATATCTTTCATGAAAGAACCAAACATATTGAGTAAGATTGTTATCTGATTCGCATCAAATTACAATCAGGCATCATTCATCTTCACCCAGTTTCTTCTGAGCATAAACTTACTGATTTCCTCACCAAGCCATTACCAAGTTCATCTTTCACTACTTCCAAACATAAGCTAGGCATAGTGGATTCTATGCTCTAGCTTGAGGGGGCTGATGAAAGCATTTAGCTTTCTACTAGCAAATCAATAGTACCACAACTTTGTAATCCAGGTCAGCATCTCTACTGAGCTGGAAAAATGGCAGCAGCTTCTCCAGGAAGCATCCAAGATCACGAGAGAATTCAAAGATTCCCTCCTCCGCATTTATCCGGATCTGTTATAGTCAATTGGTAACCGCCATTGACCATTGACTCCAGCTATTCTTATATGTTAGTATATGCCTATAAGTAGTTAGCTCTGTAATCTGTAAAGTATTATATGTTTATTCTCTTTTCTCTTTAAAATCAATAAAGCTTTGCTTTAATGGTGAGATTTGCTTTTGCTGTGAGAGTATTCTCCAACAATTAGGTCATATAACTCAACGTCATTTCTCTTACTGCTTAAATCTGATTGAATATAATTTGTCAACAACTACTATCCTACTCAAATTCAGAAATGATATTTGAACATGGGGAAGAACACTTCAGTCGACTCCATTTGTAAATCCACCAAATCTTCATCCTTACTTGTTATAAGCGTTGGACCTCATCGTTTGTATATTCCACAAGGAACTTATTAACACCTGATTTTTGGATGCAGATATGAGGAAGCAGCTCGGAGGGCCCGGTGATGATTGCTCATGCCTAAAATGTGTGAGTTGAGTGGTAATAACTCTTGTTTGATCACGTAAACGTTTTCAAAATCATTTTAGAACTTCAAAAGCATGTTTTGAGCTAAACTAGCTGTTTTAATCTAAAACCATGCATTTTTCATACTGTTTTCATCATAACTTTTCATATGAGTATCAAAATGGCTTGAAACTCAAATATTCAATTGATTGGACCATTCTGCATATTTTTATCTCTAATAAGTTTTTTCAAATTTTGATGTTTGGGGCTTTAAAATGGGCTAACACCACTAGGTGTCGCAAATGCCACTACCCTTAGTGGCGTTGAGCCCAAATGCCACTATAGAAGTGGCATTGAGACCAAACGCCACTTCTTGTAGTGGCATTGGTTTGCAAATGTCACTACCTCGATTTTGATTGTAGGTCCTTTTTTTTGTGCGTTTTGTGATCGATTTCATCCGAAATCCAAATTTGAATTTATTGAAGAGGTTTGACTGAGTTTAATTGCATTTAAACATGTTTTAATCACTTGAAAACTCTTTCAAAATTCAATTTTCAATAGTCTTTATCTCCATTTTTTAAATTAGCTTACGTGCATCATATATAACTCAATTACGGATATCACAAGTCAAAGTTCAAATCACCTTGACTCCCTTACAGCCTATAATTGGGACTATGTTTATTCTGGATTGGATTTAATGGATGGAGGTGGATTTGAATTTGAATCACAGATTGATTGGGGAGCTAACTCACCTGTGCCTCTGCCTATAAATGGCACACACATTTCACCTTGGAGAGAAAAGGCATATTTTCTCACACAGAAGCTCTGTACAAACACTCATAGAACATTGAATACATTTTTGAAAACATTTTCTGTGGGTTTAAAGCAAGAACAAAAACACTGCAAAAAGAACAGTACGGGAAAAAAATAAGAAAACCATATAAATACCAGTCAAGAACATCTAAGGGTCCTCAAACGCTTCCCTAACATCAAAGGTAAGTTTTCTAATCTCTTTTGTTTGTTTAATCATAAAAGCATGAATAAATTTTATGGTTGAAACCTTCTGTACATTTTTGTTATGAATGATATACTGTTTGATCTTCATGAATAATGTTTTGATGCATGTTTGTATGGATTAAATGCCATGAAAATGTGTTTCTTATCATGTTTATTATCTCTTTTAACTCTCTATATATGAAAATTCATTTTAAATGTCATGCATGTATGCTTACTGCTCATGTTTTGTACATTTTTAAATGCAATTGTGCACTTATTTTTATGTAGATTTAAGTTGGGTTTTGCCATTCTAGACTATTTTTAGGATGTTTGCATCATAAATCGGTGGTTTTCTATCATTCTCTATTGATTTCTGGGCCTAGGAACCTGAAAATGCGTTTCCTTTCATTTTTGTGAGTCAGTGTTTCATTTGGAGGTCAACGACACTCCAGGAAGTGGCGTTGCTACCAAACGCCACTTTCTAGGAGCAAGAGCCCCAACGTGTTTACCACTATTGCCACAACCCTAGTGGCGTTGGTGGCAAACGCGTTGGGGCTCTTGCTCTTGGAAAGTGGTGTACATGCTAATTGGTTGTATATTAATGCATTCTCATGGAAATAAGCAACAAGGTAAGCTTCTGAACCCTCTTTGGTAATCTTTAGAGTGTTCAAATGCATGTTAATTGACTTTTAATACTTATTTGGTAGTCATTTTAGGCTAAAATGGTAGAAACCTAGGTTGTGTTGATGTGTTTTCCATATTTGCTATGATCTTTTGCATGTTAATAGACCTAATAATGATGTGGTAATGTAAAATCATTCCTTGTTTGTAATAGAAACTCACTTTTACATGTTTTGTATGTAAAATGTAAAGAAATAAATGTTTGATATATAATTGTTATTAGAAGGAAATAAAGGAAGAAATAATTCTAAAAGTGGCCGTAAAGAATCAGAATTTAAGGAATGCGGTAGTTTGATCCCAGAATCTCTGAGGTCAAGACGGCTCTGCATTTCTTAAAGAAATCGAGACGCATACCAATTAAGATGTTCCCGATGCCGGTTAGGGTGGTGACTCCCACATTAGCTCCTATAGCTAAAAGCACAGTGCCGTAGTTGCCAATCGCTCTAGAACTCTGAGGAAACCCCTCCTTGTCTACAGTTTGGCGACTCCACTAGAGACGACAGACTATTGATTCCAGTGATTAAGCCACTTTTCATTATTATGTCCAACTCTAGTTTCCTTTCATTGCATTCTTGCAATAAAACACCCTACATAGCGGGTACCATTGGTCAAGCTGCCTATGATTTATGAATGCACTTCATAGGGAGCGGAATCATTGGCTACCACTTATCATAGACTAAATGTTCTACCATCGCCCAGCCCTTCAAAAGGGGAGATTGTAAATGGAAGTTCACCTACGTTTGGAAACTTTCTTAGTTGAACCGACTAATGCCATGTAATGACCTAGTAACTCCCCTTAGAACTCACCAAATGTTTTTTTTGTTATATGATGCCATTAAGCCATTATCTTGAGCTAGTCTAATGTTATTGCCCTTAAATCAAACCCTGATTACTACTTGTGTGAAGGGGATGTCAAGGTGTTGGTCTAATTATACATGACTAATGCTAAGACGGCCCTGGAACATGGGAATTTTAGGAGCCGAGAAGAGTAACCTTGATTACTATCTTCTGTGAAAGGGATGTTGGTGTGTTGGTCTAATTATACCTGAATGATAATAAAATGGCCCTAGAACAGGGGGAACACTAAGGACTCATTGAAGAGCAAAGACATGGGATAAGAACCCAAGACAACATCAGCAAGCTTGATTACCTTGCAAGGAAAAAGAAAAAAATAATAAATAAAAAATAATCAAAAGGTGAGCAATCAATTAGAAAACCCAAAATGAATAGTTTATTATTTATCGATAAATACTTCTTCCGTTCCATAAGTCTAGTCAATTTTAATGTTTTTAAT